>JARVJO010000125.1:9495713-9511107 GCA_031762555.1 Cynodonichthys magdalenae | reverse complement strand
TAGTTTTCTCCAAAAGGACGTGTGGTGCGGCAGTACACATTATAACTTATGAAATGTTGTAAATAGGAGCGCAAAAGTTTGACAAACAAACTGAATGGTGCGCCGCGCGGGCAGCCTTTGGAGTGACTCGAGTCTGAGTGTACCCGCTGTCAGTCAGACAGCACGACCCGGTTGGGAACTACTGCTCTAAGACTTTTCCTGGTAGACGGCTTTGTTGACCTTGGACCTCAGAAAACAGTGGACTAACACCAGCAGATGACATGGCACACCAAACCATCACTGACTGTGGAAACTTTACATGGGACCTCAAGCAACATGGATTCTGTGCCTCTTCTCTCTTCTTCCAGACTCTGGGACCTTGATTTCCAAAGGAAATGCAAAAGTTACTTTCATCAGAGAACAAAAGTTTGGACCACTCAGCAGCAGTCCAGTCCTTTTTGTCTTTAGCCCAGGTGAGGCGCTTCTGACTCTGCCTCTTGTTCAAGAGTGGCTCAACACAAGGAATGCGACAGTTGAAACCATGTCTTCATATGTCTGTGGTGTTTTTTGAAGCACTCACTCCAGCTGCAGTCCACTCTTTGTGAATGTCCCCCACATTTTTGAATGGGTTTTGTTTCACAATCCTCTCCAGGATGTGGTTATCCCTATTGCTTGTTCATCTTTTTTTCCTTCCCTTCACCTGTCTATTAATGTGTTTGGACACAGAGCTCTGTGAGCAGCCAGCCTCTTTACTAATGACTTTTTGTGTCTTGCCCTGGTCGTCTTTTTGACAACTGTCAAGTTGGCAGTCTTCCCCATGTTTGTGTAGCCAGAACTATACTGAGAGACCATTTGAAGGGCTTTGCAGGTGTTTTGAGTTAATTGCTGATTAGAGTGTGACACCAGGCGTCTTCAAAATTGAACCTTTTCACAATATTCTAATTTTCTGAGATACTAAATTTGGGATTTTCATTAGTTGTCAATTATAATCATCTAAATTAAAAGAAATAAATCAGTCTGTGTGAATGAATATAATGTACAAGTTTCACTTTTTAAATGGAATTACGGAAATAAAGTAACTTTTTCATGATATTCTAATTTTATGACCAACACCTGTATGTCATCTTTAACATGACAGTGCAAAAAAATGTGCTTCCCTACATATATCGCTAAGCAACACCTTCCCAAATGAACGTGTAATCAAAACCAGGACCTTTTATGATGTCAATGGGCTGAACATTTCTTCACAATTAGAAAACTTCATTAATGAACAGAACCAGACTCACGTGTCACTTGTGCTGACCTTTATCTACAGTATTTTTAAAAAGTACTTTTTTCTAGCAACTTCATATCAGCTTCTTGCTTGTCTGTCAGAGCTGCTCTTCTTAAAGGATGTCACAAGGTCTGTGAGCTCAGTGGTGAAGCAATTAAGACATTAGCATGCCGCAGCATGTTGGTTCAACTCCAGGGAAATGAATAATAGACAAAAATCATCAACTGCCCTCGGGCTCGAGGGGAAGAAGCACAACCTTTCATGCCTTTGGCCGAACCAAGGGATTTGACTCTGAAACAAAAGCAGAAATATGCTGCGTGAGCTCCTCTAGAAGGTCAGCTCAGACACAAAATGACCGCAGGCAGATTTCAGAAAAGTTCCCAACGACCTGCAGTTTTCTTTATTTGTGACTTTCTTTTGTGTGGCTGCTATTGTAGTGCAACAACAAACTGTGATTACCAATATATAAAAAATGAAGGTGAGACATTTGGATTATAAAACAATCGACTGATAATATAACAATAGTAAATAGGGGGCATTGTGTAACAGAAGGTGGATTGATTCTGGCAGCAATGAAACAAAAGAAATTAGATTTAATGACTCAGGCTGAATTCACTAAATCCTGTCAACAAGAAGCACAATTGATTCTTTCAGTACAAAAACCCTTTATGTGTGAGCTTGAATGAATGTGTGTCTTTAGTTTTAAGAGTAATTTGTTTACTTGAACCCATTGTAACTATTTATTTTTCAAATGCAATTTTCCAGGTTACGACTTAATTTCACCATTTACTTTATTTATTTGCTTACATATTATAATTACCAGCCACCCTACCTATGTTGTACAACCAGAAGGAGCCTTCTTTGAATACAATCAGATTATTCTAAGAAAATAAAAACTAATTATATTTAGATTAATTGTTGTTATTCATGTTTTAGAATACTATTTGTTCAGTCAGGCTGAGACAGAATTGTCCACAAAACAGTTCCTCCAAATGTCTACAGTCTTTATGCTGCCTCAAGTCACAGATTTGTCCAACACTGATGATGTCTATGCTGAAGATGGAACAATAAACATTTTACTGGAAATGTCTTTGAGATGTATACATACTGTCATGCTAACAATTAAGTTAAATATAAAACCTATATGAGTAATTTAGTCATAAAATTTTCATAGGTTGGCATTAGATGTCTAAAACATTATAGTGTGAGTTGGCTTCAGCTGCGTTGGCATGGAGAGAAAAGCATTAAATGTATAACGGACATCTCCCTCATACTGTTTTTCAAAATAATGAATGAACTCAGTTTAATGATTCTCTTTGTGGTTAACTTAGACAGTGTAGATAGAGTAATAAAAATGTATATATTTATGCAAAGCTTGTTTGTATTTTTGTACATAACTAAGCCTTGATATGTTATGTTGTGTTTTTAGGGTGTGCATTTATTATAATTTCAATAAAACTTCATTGTTAATTTTATTTTTGTGGCTTCATAACTTAAAGCTATAGCCTAAAATAGTCAACAGTATAACTGTTGACAAGGCTGGCAATGCATATTATTGGGAAAAAATGTAAGAGTTTAATTAGTTTTATGTCTCATATTGGGTGTGTAAAAACCAGTCATTGATTTTTTTCCCTCAGATTTATATTGATTTCCTGCGTTCAAAGTGCATTTGCTACTTATTCAGATCAATGACAGCCTGAACGAGCTGAGAAACTGTGTCAGTTTTTTAGCTGTTACTCTGCTGATTAAATCAGAATAATCACATCAAATCAACTAATCAAATTGAAAGATTTTCTCCAACTGATGGGAAAGAAGGTTGTTCAAGAAAGCCATGCCCTCCTCAGAACATGCAATTAGATTAATTCTGTCCCAAACAGAATTTGTCTGCTTTTGATGGAAACGAATATAACCTCCGTCCACACAGTGTTTTAGTGAAAGGAACCTGAAGATCCTGAGCAGCAGATTCAGGACTTCAATGGAAACATCCAGCATAGCATAAATGAGACCCATCACATCGAAATGTGGATTAAGTCTAAAAGTGGTAAATATAGTGTTTTGATTAAAACGTTTGCAAAAATTACATTTTGTCAAAATATAACAAATAAATGTCTTATCAATGTATCATTTGAATTAACTGTCTAAAATATAATCCTAAAAAAAATTTTTGAAGCACATCTTTAAGGATTAGCAACAAAAAACCCAAATTTGAGGAAAAACGCCTTCAAATTTTTAGATTTTCCCTGTGAGCTATCAAAGCTTTGTTTCTTTCCAGCTGGGAAATCTCAATATTCAAGTACTATCTGAGGTTTCTTCTTTAAAATTACATTAAAAAATCCTCATTAACATTACTTAAAATTAGGATTTAGACCAAATATTTATGTATTACCATAACCAACAAGACAAATTAAATCATATCTCTGGATCCACTAATGATATCAGGATGATCTAAGTATCAAAATGTAGCTTTTAAAGCCAGGAATCTGAAAATTTGAATAGGTCATTTTGACCAGGTTTGACTTAATCCTCATTTTGATGTGATGGGTCACAAATTTGTCTGGCCCAGTTCTGGCTCACACAAGGCACTAACACTCTGCCCGGATACCACAAATAATGCAGTCTTTTGGTGACCCTGTTGCATGTGCCAACGCCACATAAACCAGACCACAACCAGGCCAGTTGTGGAACTGACACATGTTGGTCATTTAAACCAAAACACAACTGGAACAGTCGTAGCATGCTATCTTAAAAACAGTGCCATCATTGTCAGACCTTGCCCACATCCAGTTGGCAAACTACTTACCATGCCAGCAGTACCATCTTGATACCAGATCTAGTTTGCACCTGTCTGCTTTTGGGGCCATATCTAGTGTTGTAAGAGTCACCATTTTGTCTTCTAGACTTTGGTCGACTATATTTTTGGTTAAAAAGCTGACAACAGCTACACATTGTTCAGAAGATTTTAATGTTTTGACATATTACTACAGTAAAGATGTGTTAAAGTTGAATCCTGAATGATGAGGACTGTTTAGTGTAAGCCTTCACTCTGACGTGTGGCAACAAAGGCTGAGATGAAAATCCTCCTCTCAGATGAGATGCAGCAGACACCTGTGTGTGTCTGACTCACATTGGCGTACCGTGATCCAACTAACACACTTGTCAATCAGAGGTAATGACAGAACTGGGAAACGTCAGTCAGCAAAACATCCTGCGTCTCGTCTGCTGATATTCAGCTGAGTTCTGTTGGAGTCTTCAGCATCGGCGATAATGTTACTGAGCTGACTCCATTAGTTACACTTGTATGTTTATGTTTTTAGTAAGGTCCAAAGAGACTTGTCAAGAAATGGTTTTACAAGAACTTTTTGGAAACTGCAGCACCCTAAAGTGTTTCTATCAGTGATAAATCTTAAAGATCTAGATATCATAGATCAAGTCAACCTAATGAACAAGTTTAATTTAAAACCTAATTTTCGTTACAATCGTAAAACCACTGATGATTCTGTCAACTGTAACTACATCGAATTTGTCATTTGTTTTAGCTATTTAACACCAAGTTGTGTTTTGTTATTAAGTATTAATTCGTGGTAGAAAAAAATAGTATTTTTTTATCTCTCTGTGGCCTCTTAACAATGTGAAAGCCTTGCTATATTTCGATTTTCCCCCATGTTCTTCTTTTCCTCTGAGACCAAGGTTGGCTTTTAAGAAGACAGCGGTGCAGTTTTTGAAATGAATTGGAGGATTTTTCTTGGTGAGAACTTTGAGACATAACCCAGGGCTTTGACAAGAAATTATAAACCATCACAACCCATGGAGCTGTTTATAACATATGCCCATCCGGTGGCCTTTATTTCATGAGTGAATGGCATTTTTGTGAGCAGCTGTTCTCCATTTCATTCTGGCAGTTAAGGTGATTAATGAGTTTAGCCACAGATGAGAAGGGTTTGGTTTACAGTTTGGACTTTTTTCACAAGTTATTGTGTTGCATGACAGGTCATCTGTCTCATTAAAAAACAAAAATATTAAAGCAGGAGGCCTTTTTAATATATATCTTTCTACACATACACATACATCAATTCTACACCACAGTCAAGTAACTATACCTTCGGTTGTTATGAAAATTCTGTATGTATCAAATATAAACTGGGTTTTGCATCTAAATGCCTACTGTTTTAGACGCTCCCAGCACGTCTTCACAACAATGCTTCAGGGGTGCTCTGTGGGGCGGGAGCTCAGCTGGAGACTGAGCTCCAAGGAGGAGCTGTGTACAAATAGGCGGAGCTTTGTAGCAGAAACAGTTTAGGCAGCTCCACATGGCTAAAGATTCAAGGATTTCTCAAACATCAATGAATGAGTCAAAGCAACACTCAGGGCATGGTTTTGATGAAGGAATGAAAAAGTTGATTTTGCACAATACCCCCTCTTTAATGTTGACCATGTTTCTTTAGTTCTCATTTGGCTCTTGTCCATCTGTCTTTTCAGTCTCTTGGATTTATTTTATGATATTTAAATTAGATTTTTATGCTTCAGGCACATTTATTTTACATTAACTTTAAGCTTCAAGATAGAAAGTTTTTTGTCAATGCAAAGATCCATTTATCTGATGGAAGGACTTTGAAGAAAATATTTGTGCCTCCGGGTGATAGAGTCTACCCCCCACCTATTCAAACACAGAATAGTGTATGAACTACACTGTGGAGTCTAGGCTTGAATAAACAACTTAATCTGTAAGAGTAATTTATTTTTCTTTTCTTTTTTAAATTTTTGATCTTGTTCATTACAAAACCAATAAAATATGTTATTTTACAACCAGTCTGTGAAAAATTGTGTTTTTTTTATCATCTGTTGCCAAAGATGAAGCAACAACATAACAAACATTCATGACATCTTCCATTGTTGCATGGAATTGAACATAGTGTTATTAAGGTTTTTAATTTTTATAGTTTACCAAAAATGGCTACAGTGCTGTCATTTCTTAACACAGTAGTATAGTTTTATTAATTACGAGCTCTCATTTAGGTGGGGCAGTGGTTAGAACTGTTAGCTCTCAGTGAGGGTGCAGGACCGCCTCCCACCTGGGGCCTTTCTGAGAGAGTTTACATGTTCTCATCATGCACACATGGGTTTTCTCCAAGGACTCTGGTTTCCTCCCACCAACCAATTTATTGATTAATTGATTGGGGATTCTAAATTTATCCAAGGTGTGAATGAGAGTTTGAATGGTTGTGTGTCTCATTTGTCTCTGTGTCCCTGTGACAGCACCTGTCCTGTGTGTCCCCTTCTCACACAGGAACTGCTGGAGATAGGCACCAGTTCCCCCCCAACCCAGAAGGAACAAAAGCAGGAAAAGAAAACAGATGGGTGGAAATCCATTTTCATAACTGCAACTAATTTTGGTTTAGTCGTTTCAACTCAGTCTAATCAATTAAGCTGATTCTGAGTAAGTTTAGTATAATAACATTAAGTCAGTTTCACTTAACTCTGATGCTGAACTGATAATTTTGTAAAAGTTAACATTGTTCCAAGTCATTGTTAATTTAAACCTTCAAACAATCAAGTTCAACGACGCATAACTAGGTTATTAAATTTAATAATTAATTAGTTAAAGTGCATTTTTTCATATTACTACTTTGCACTGGAAATTATTTCCTCAGTCTAATGAAGCCAGATGGCCTCACTCTCAAAAAAAGTTTTTTTTTACCCTAAAACCATCCCAGCTGCCATATATTCTTGTTAGAAGTTCTTGTTAGTGCATTTTGTGCATGCTGCTGTTTTCCTTAAAGGCATTTTATCTTGTAAGCTCCTATCCTTCTCTGCTGATTCTTAATTACCTGTTATATAGTGCTAAGTAACACAGACCCAAGACTTTAAAAGAACAACAGATTTTTTGTTAGTTTCTGGTGTGAGAAGATCACTTGACCCACTTTATTGCCTCAAGTTATCAGACACTGTGCCAGAAGGCTGCCAAGATCCCCCGAGGACATCTTTTTAATGCTCTTTTAAGTTTTATTAAGTCCCCTGTAATAGACTTGGGATGGAGTTCTGCAGCAGATATGAGGTGAGTGCAAGGGCAAACACTGGAGCCATCCCTCCTTTCCTCCACACTTTATAGCTTTGAATGGCTATAGTGCACCGTGATTAGTTCAGAACAGGTTTTGTGCCCAAAGCTTTTATGAAAAGAGGTGTGGAGTGAACCAGCTCTGTTTTAGGTTCTATAAAAAAGCATAAAATATAATCTAATATGCCTCTGAGTATTTTTAAAGAAGCTGTTTCTTCATGCAAATCTAAAATATGATTATAATCACACATACACAACAGAGACAATATTATAGCATTCATCTTAGGCTGAGAACAGACAGGCTAAGTTCACACTGCAAGTCTTAATGCTCAGTTTGGATCTTTTGCACTAATCGGATGTTTTTGTGCAGATGTTCACATTATATTTTAAATGCGACCTCCATCAGACTCCAGTGTGAACTCTCCACAGCACTGATGCAACCTGAATGTGCAGAAAATGATGTGACGTCACAGTTTACAGAAGTAAATATGGATGCTAAATGTTTCCAAACCGTTTCTCAGTTTTCTTTAATTGTTGTGGCAGCCGACAAAATCACAAGTTGAACCCAAACTCGTGATTGAACTGCTCAAGCTGCCAGTTCAAGCGAAAAACAAACTGGATTTGTTGTTATCATAACTATCTGAATGAATGAATTTCATCCGCGCCAGAATTACGGAACAGTCGTGAGGACTGTGGGCGGGACTAATAACTGTCATGGCAGCCTCCATATGCTTTTCAGGCTCAATGTATTCAATGTGTATTTCCTTAAATATTGATAGGTTCTTAAATTTGATGAGATTTGTGATTTTAAAGGGAATATTTATTGTATTTTTAACTACAGAAGGCAGATTCTTACCTGAACAGTACTGAGGTAATCCTATTATCCTGCAGTCTGTGTCCCTACTGGTTACTGTTCCAGGGAGTGGATGAGCAGCGCATTAGCTATTGTTGTCTGAGTGATTCCCACAAGGACTGAGAGCAACTCCATAATGCAGAGTTAATTGATTGGAACTTCTCCCAATTGATTTTGGATTCTCAAGCCGGTGTAAATAACTAGATAAGTCACAGCTGCTGCTGCTGCACTGGAGAGTTTAATCTGAAGGGCCTACCAAAAAGTATTTTCTTTCCCTAAACTGTGTGTAGTGTCACTGCTGTGCTGCCAACTAAAAAAATAAAACAACTAAAAAGCAAATAATTTGCTTTCTAAACAGTTGAGCAGGATAGGTCAGCAAATGACTTACTCTGCTGCTTTACCACTTTGTCCCCAAACCATGCAGTGATTAACCTCACCCACAGGCTGTAAATCAACTTGGCAGGCATTGCCTAAAAAAAATAAATAAATAAAAAAAACCATGAGCACATTGAAGTTCTGCACAACTCATATTCTGGCAAATGTTGCATCGTTTTCCCAGAGGACAGACTGGCATCGTGGCCAGTCTGGGACATTTACACTCAACATTTATGTGTTTGCCAGATTGGAGAGCTTGTTTGCTCAGCTGTTTTACAAATTATTATTTATTTCTTGTCGGAAAGCAGGCGAATGTGTGAGACATTGTTTTGGTTTTTTTTTATCTTTCGCTCTTTTGCTGTACTGATGACAAATTTGTTACCATGTTTGATGGTCAAACGCTTGCAGTCATGCTGTGTTCAAAAACTGTCAGAGACAAACAAATGAGCTACAAGTGCATTTATTTTAGCTGGTTTTTGCTTTTTCCATGCCTAAATATGCTTACAGTTCATAAGAACTATTTTAAAGGAATGCATATCAAAATTAACTCGTTATCTTGAAAAAACGTTCCTCATTATTTTGTGATAACGACATAATATGTCATTATCACAAGAAAACCATGGAAAATATTTATATGCAGAAAACAGCCGCTCTCGGCTTCCGTATGTAAATGACTTTCAGCTACAACCAGATCAAATTTCTGCTCTGTTTCTGCCTACCTGACTGAGTTAAGGCTATTTATCTGTTAGTTAATGTTGATTAACTGTGGTGGCCATTTTGAATTGAATGCATTCCAAAAGTTAATCAGTTGTAAATATGCATCCAACAATTACCTTCTGAAAGTTTGATTGCAATTTGCCAAGTTGTTCATAAGATATTTTGCTAACAGACAAATTGGTTGACACAAACATGTCATGCTAAAGCTTTAGGTAAAAACTCACACTAGGTGACTTAGATCCATAGATTTATAAAACTAATAGCAGTTTGTATGGCAGCATCCATTTTAAGTGGCTGAAAATAGAAAAATGTCATTTGTACATAAAATATTTGAACCATGGCAAGTGGAGATAAAGCTGCACTGTATAAACCACTGGAACCACTAGCCCATAAATGTTTCGTACTTTATGAATTTTATATGAAAATATGCTGTTTCTTCCTTCAAATAGACTGAAGTTGCTGTAGATAAAAACCTTTATGCTGTTTGTTGCTCTTAGATGCAGCTTCTTTAGTTCCGTAGCAGCAAAAGTTAATGTCATCTGCACTCTCCTGGGAACTCTTTCTATAGCATCTAGATGTGATAAAGGTTTGAATTATTAGTCTGAAAAACACATCCACAACTTCAACCACAGCACCGTGCCAAATATTTTGTCCATGTGGTGTACCAGATTTGGTTTGGCTCAGTCACATAATCACAAAAAGATCAACATCAGAATTCAGACAGAATTGGAAATGTGACCTTACAAAACACAAAAATGTATATAACACATACAATTTTATAGAAATTGAACTAAACTTTAATGTGGTCATAGCTGAGCATAATCCCCAATATTTACTTTGAACACTACAAATTGTGCAATATTTTTATTTAAAACATAGGCAAAAAACTGTTGGTGTTCACCTTGTTTGTCTGTTAGCAGAATATCTCATGAACCAGTAAGTAATCACTGGACATACATCCACAGCTGATTCATTTTGGAGTCACTTTTATTTAAAATTGCCACCTCAGCTTACCAACAATAACCACTACAGAAATAGCTATAACTTAGACAGTTTTGAAGACACTGAGCTCAAATTTGGTGTAGCAGTAACTGAGAGTCAGACCAATCAAATGTTTTAAGTGTGAAACAATGAGCAACATCAATCTGTCTGTTTGCAAAACATCCCATGAACCACTGGATGTATTTTAGTGAAATAATCACTGCTTTTATTTTAGTCAATACAGTTCCAAATGACTGTCACAGCTAAGAGACATTAGCCATCACACAAAAGGGCTCTATTAGTTTTATAGACACTGAGTAGGGGTGCAACGATACAGAAAATTCATGATTCGGTTTGGTTTGATAATTTAGTCGCACGGTTCGATATTTTTTCGATGCAAAATAAGAGCTATTTCCATGCACTTCTTAATTTGTAATTTTTTAGAATTAATTTTGAACATTTGTTTAACCTCAAAACTACAGTTTTTGAATGAAATGTTGCTGAAACAGCAAGTTTCTCAGTGGATCTGTGCTCGATAATGCAGCCTAAGTGGAGCAGTCGAACACAGATCCACTGATCCTTCAACACAGAGCATCTTCAAAAGACAAGTTGATAAAATAAATTTTAAAAATCTGTATTGTTCGATACAAGAGTGTATTGAACGGTTCGATACAGATACATGTATTGTTGCACCCCTAACACTGAGCTAAAGTTTTAATAGCTGACAGTCATCTATTTAAAATACACTAACAGAAGATCCCAGATTACATCTCATCACACATAAAGTTATGCACAAGGTTTTATCAAAACATCTTTCTTTCCACCCCATGTTTACAGTATAAAACTCAACAGCGTGATTTTAGGTCTTTAAATTGTTTTGTTTTCCCTCTTTCTCCATTGAAGATTTTTTGCGTGTGTGCGTGTTTCACAGTCAGCATGAGTCGACACGAGGCTGCAGTCGAGACTAAACTCTCGCGTGATTAAAAAAAAGAAAAAGAAAACCAAGAGGCGCGCTAAGACGCCTTTGTGTCCTAGAAAATATGCAAATTTTCCAGAAAAAACATGCAAATTTTCTGGGGCATGAAGAAGTTGTCTTTGTCGAGCTTCTCTTTGAAGTTTCTTACTAAATCATCCCACGTGGTACTTAGTGAATCTGTTACTTAGGTGATGTATTGGACGGGTAAATTAATCTGACAAAGACTGAACATTGTATAAACAGTGCAAGGCTTTTTGGAAGATCAAAGGGGTTTTGTGTTACGTGGTTGCATTTTTTTCTTCACATATCAAAGACAAAATAAGAAAATACAGGTGAAAACCATCGTTGTCTCTCTCTGAAGGTTTCGTCTGAATCATTGCTTTTAGAAAAACTGGTACAGCTTATCATGAATGGAAAACAAACAAAATAATAAATATTTTCCCAGAAAACAATATTAAATGTTTCATATTTGAATAACCAAAGCTTATACTACTTCTCATAGACAGTGTTTAATCTTAACTAACCAGGTCGTCCTCAACGAGGTCACATTTAAGAGTGACTGTTTCCCCGAGGGGATCTTTCTCGCTTATTAAAAGGCCAATCAAATATTTATTAGCCAAGCACGCTGCTCACAAGAGGGTTCAACACGCTTATAAATTTTTACTCTTGCAGCAGTTTAACCGTAAATGCTTCACTAACTCGGCCGCTTCCATTTAAACCAAAGAAAGGAAGAAAAAAACACTGAGAAGACAATTATTCATTTGAAACGGCGCTCGCTCCAGAGGTGCATCAGCTGCTAATGTGCGCCGAGTGATTCTTGTGTAATTCAGGGTTCAGAAAGCTCCGAGAAGGAAAACCCAATTAGGATGCCAAGGAGGGCGTGTAATCAGATTCTTTCACGAGGTAATGAAGTGACAGAGGAGCAGATTTCAATCAGGCTTGTCCTGGGATGCACAAGAGAGGGCCCCGACATGTTCTCCTGCGGGTCTTCTAATCATGTACTCAACCCTTTTTAAAGGCTCGAGATATTAGTTGTAGTTTTTACAGAACAGAATAAACAGTGAGTTAGTCATGGAAAAACGAATGTGTATATTTAACTGACAAAGTCTTGTGTGATATACTGAAATTGTGCAATTCTAACAAATTAACAGTGTAGAACCGAAACATATGTGCATTAGCTCCATTTACGCCAAACTCCTCCCTCAACGCTCTTCTTTGTTTCCAGCCAGCTCATGCGCTGGCAGTGGGAAATGAAGCATACCCTCCAAGAAATCTGCGGGGGACATGCATCCATTCTGTTATTGAATAGCGTTGGTTTTAATTGTTGCAGTGTCTATGAGTAAGATTCAATACTAAAACCATTAAAAAACGAACAAAAGCCTTGAATAATCAAGCGGAAAACTTTAAAAAAGAAGAAAACTGCCTTGATGTGAAGACACATTTTTGTTGCAGAAATAAGAACCAAAATATCGGTTATTGTCCGAAAAGTGTGTTCAAACAGATTTCATATAAACAACAGAGAAAATCAGTCAAACCTACATGATGATGTGCAGATTCATTTAATGAATTTATGAAAAGCTATCCACCTTTACTGTTGCACGATAGGTCACGTTGAGCACTGTGAGAGAAAACAGCTGCCTCAGCAAAAATCAATCCTCAACCAGACAGACATCAGCATACTGTAGATCCTGCTCTCCAACAGCTGCTCCTGGGACAAATACTTTAACTGTTGTATATCCTTGTCAACAGACTGAACAGCAGGAGCTGAGGAGGGTTTTTTCAGCTGTCTTAGTAACAGAGTTAAAGATGCCAAGATTTAGATAGACAGGCTCGCTTTGTCCCGTGGTGACAAAAAACAGCCCTGACAAGTGTTTACTTCAACACAGATTAAATTATTTATATTGGGTTGACTGTTTCACTTTGCATGATGGTTGAAAAGCACTAGTTCTACGTGTTATTTTTTAATTAGTTTGACACATTGTAATGTTATAATTGTACAGCTCATGTTTAGTAGTGGCAGCAAATCTTTACAATTTAGTCTAAGTGACTGATTATTTTAATAAAATCAATTTCTGTTGAAATAAAATATTTAGCTAGTTTATTCAATTCTGGTTTACAAGCAAAAAAATGTTATACTACAATAACATTTTTATGGTACAACAGTGGCTTTGGGAGATTTTACTACATTAATTGCTAATAAAAGAACTTGACATTATATTGTTTCTGTGTGTAGATAAAATCCAAGAAGACATATCTAAAGCAGCGTTTTCCATTCTTTCTCTCCCTAGTTGCCAATTTAATGACAATCCTCCTCACTCTGCTGTTGGCAAAGCAGTTAAAAAAAGCAGCAGAACTGATGTATACTGAGTCAAAACAAGAGAAAATAGAAAGAAAAGTCATTGAGATTCTGCAGTGGGGACTGAACACCGGGATTTGCCCCCAAGCGAGCCTGTGGGCGCAGCACACAGGTAACGCTGGTCCTTTCTGACCAAAAGGAAACCTTTCAGAATCTCTTTAACTCTCTCTTCATTTGGAAAAATAATGTGCAGCTCAGTAACATCATAGCTTAGTTTTAGGAATTTTAATTTGTTTTTTAACCATTGCTTTTTTCAAAACCAATGAAAGTTTCTCCATTGTCTCATGGGGCTAGAAAAACTTCATCTCCACCTCTCCAACTCAGATCCTGATTTATCAATACCTATAAATGACTGAATCTGTGTCAAGGGGTTAAAGACGATTCAGTCCTAGACGAGCTCCCGAATCACGGCATCGTAAAGCTCCCAAAGCTAATGGCATCGCAGAGAAGCGACAGTTTTCGTCCTCATTGACTATGCATGAGCATCTGGTCAATGTGGATGTGTTATCTGATCACAACGCTCCCCCTGAGAGACGCCTGATGTGTTTCCCTGCGCACAAGATAAACAAGCTGACATGCAGAGAGCATGCGGAGTCACGCTCCGCACCCACGTCCCCGCCTCTGCGCCTTTAACAAATGCAACTTCAGCCCAGCTGAAAGTAGCACAAGCTGTTGTTAGACATGAAACAATACGGGGGGGGGGGGGTAGTCATTACAAATTTAAACACAGATCACAGCTGAATTCTGGAAAAGTCGTTCATTTTTAATGCATGATAAACAAAGAGTTTAACTAACGAGTCCAGATGCAGATTAAATACTGTGACCATTTTTACTATTCATTTCTGACAAACAAAGGGGATATTGAATGTTTTCTCTCTAGTTATAATCTTCTCAAACCAAACACCTTAGTAGCAGCCTGATGGTTTAAAGTGGGGGTATTATGAAAACATTACTTTTTTGAATTTTATTTCATGTTATTATGTCTTTCTCTCGTCAGAAACATATCCAATGTTTCTTTGATTCATTCATTAATGTTTGAGAAATCCTTGAATCTCCTCTGGTAGCCATGTGGAGCTGCCTAAACACTTGCTGGTACAAAGCTCCGCCTATTTGTTCATAGCTCCTCCCTGGAGCTCAGTCTGCAGCTGAGCTCCCGCCCCACTGAGCACCCCTCCCTCGAAGCACTGTTGTAAAGACTTGATGAAGTGGGAGTGTCAGAAACAGTAGGAGGTTCTTAAAGAGACAGAGGCCAATTTCAAGGTTTTTAGATAAACATTGATGCAAAATCAATTTTATTTTTTTATTTATACACAGCTTTGTCAGAACAACTGAATGTAACAGCAGTAGTGTAGTTGCTTGATTGTGGTATAGAATTGAACTATGTCCCTTGAAAATGCATACCGCCCCTTTAAGGCCTCCACATGCTCCATCCAAGCTGCTGAAATTGTCTCTCATTGTCACAGTTGTGTGACAAAAATTGCATCATCTTGTTTGCAGCTTTGAGTCTTCTGCCCCTTCTTGTCACAACCCACCGCTACAACTTTTCATCCCCCTCATAAGAAATTATCGTGGGCATGTTTTATTATGCTGAAAGCCTCGGGTGCTGCATTTTGCTTCAACTACTTGCTTCTTGAATACAACTGTTGTAGCAGACATTTTTTAAATATAGTCAAATGGCCAAAAACTCATGGATGAAGACAAAGCAGACACAAGCTGTGTTTCCATCTAATTTGAATTTGAATTTTGAGCGAATTTTTAAAATTTTGCAAAAAGGAAATAAATAATAAATGCGACTCAAGACGTGTTTCCATCAACTGGCTTGATGCGAATCA
>JARVJO010000125.1:9455378-9479749 GCA_031762555.1 Cynodonichthys magdalenae | reverse complement strand
TTTCAAATATGTTAATTTCATTATTATAATTTTTATCATTGTTTTGTTTTGTTTTCCATGTTTGAAATAAATAAATAGAAAAAAAAAAAAGCTACATTCTATAAAAGAAGCCTTGAAATGTATATTTTTAACTTTTCTAAGGGGACAAAAGTTTTTTCACACCAGAAAATCTTGGACAACTGAATGTGATCATCATCTGAACAGTATTAAATGTCCCGTCTGAGCATGGGGCTCCAAACCAGTGGACAGTCTACATGAGTGAATGGATGAACAAAACATTATTTCTTTCTTATTTTAATATTGCAGTAATTGTGAAAGTAGCTTTAGTTCATAAATATGGGACATAAAATATTTGTGGTCATGCTCACGTTTACAAAGTTTAGGAAATTTACGTTGTGTAAAAAAATACAAGTCTTGACGATCCCAAGGTTCGGCATGGTGCCCCGAGGGCGTCCTGAGGCGTCACCAGCTGAAAGAAGGCGTCATGACGCCCCTCTAGCTAAATACCTGTTCATGGGGCCCTCATGCTACAGAGAGGTTACAAGACCAAGCACCTGGTAAATACCTGAATCATAAATAAATTAAAAGTTTACAATTGATATAAAAATCTTTTTTTATATTAAATTAAATTTAAAAAAATATGGCTCATTGGTGGGCCCCTCGGGCCTTGAGTGTGACACACATGGACTAAACGCTACATTGTTTAGGATGCAAATTTTTTCATAAGGTGACATTAAGAATAAGAGTATCAACATTTGTGTTTATTTTGGTTACTTTTTTAAAGCACTCTTTTGGCAAGATGGATGGATGGATGGATGGATGGATGGATGGATGGATGGATGGATGGATGGATGGATGGATGGATGGATGGATGGGATATAATAGAATAGAATAGAATAGAATAGAATAGAATAGAATAGAATAGAATAGAATAGAAACAGCCTTTATTGTCCCGCCGAGGCGAAATTCTGGTGTAGCAGCAGCAACAGGTACAACAAATCACAAATGCAATAGTAATAATAATACGATAGAAATAAGAATACAGTACAATACAATAAAATCAAATAAAAAAGGTCAAATCCAAATAAAATAAAATAAAATACTGTACAGGGTATTAACAAATGTAAATTAAAGAAAGAGATACTGTACATGCAGACTGCAGAAAGAAAACAGTCATGGCAGACTCATGTCCAAGGGGGTGTGCAGATGAGTCTGATTAAGTCAATATGGATGGATGAATGGATGGATGGATGGATGGATGGATGGATGGTATTTTTGTTACTTGGTTCAGTTCATTATTACTATTGCCACTAGATGCCCCAAGCATTGTTTTCAGTTCTTTGCACACCACCTGTCTTTCATCAGTTATCAGCACATTTTTGGTGTGACCTGGTGTTTTACTTTCTGTTTTTTTTTTCTGTCTTGTACCGATTGTAATTTTTGCTTGTGTTACATCAGATCCTGTCTTCCTGCAATAATTTGGCTTCACTATGATTTGAATTCTTTGGGTCCAACTACAACCACAATTACTACATACTGTAATCATCCAAACAATTCACTGCTGTAATAAAAGCTAGGAGGTGATAAATTGATACCAAACTATCAACAACAGGGATTTAAACATGTGACCAACATCTACATTGCATTGGTTATCTTTTTTATAAAAATAAATTTTGGAAAAATTAAGAACAAAACTGACTTTACTGTTGATTGTCGAAATGCAAAAACTAACAATTGTTTTTAATAATCTTTTTCACTCCAGATAACATGAAGTAAATTTCATCTTACTTTGTTTATTGGAATTGCTTTGAGCTGTGACTTTCACTTTGTGCCAAAAATCCAAAGTATCCAGGTCCCGTAAGAATTTACAGCCCGTGCCGGAGCCTGACGATCACAGTAACTGATTGCTGCTGCCATGTCACCCAGCATTTACACGGTGTTCATTAAGATTTACTGCGGCACGCCTCATTTCTCCAAAACGACTTTGTGAACGGGCCGTCTGACAGTGACCTTGAGCTAAGCATAAGCAGATCACAAGCCTGTGCAGCACTGGGAAGTGAAGTTGAGATACTGAGCTCAAATTTGATGTGTTAGTAGCTGAGATTCCTCCACAGAACATAATGTAAGCTGTTTTTCAAATAGCTAAATATCTCAGGAACCATTGAATGGTTGAATTTAATGAAACTTTCAGAAAACAATCATTAGGTGCACATCTACAACTCACATCTACAAGTCTCTCATTTACTGTAGCCAATACAGCCAGTCACCAGCCAATAGAAAGATATAGTATATTTATTTATATAACATTTTACCAGTTAAGTCAATGCTTGCTGTTGTAGTAGCTGAGTCATTCCCGACACATAATCAAAGACAAAAATCCATTGCATGATATCATTGTTTAAAACTTTAGCATTTTAGCAACTGTTACTGTCAACACTTTGTGTCTGTTAGCAAAATATCTAATGAACTACAGAATAGATTTAAACAAAACTTTCAGAAAGTTATCATTGGACCTACAGCTACAAGTGACGGACATTTGGAGTCACACTATTTTAAGATAGCTATCTTAGCTAATCAAACTCTGCCAGCACATAAATGGCTTTAACTTTTTCAAAAATACAGATAATGAGGTAAAAATAATGTGGCAGTAGCTGATAATTACCCAAAACATATTTTGAGCATTAACATGTCACAAGATGTGATTTGAATTTAAATGTTGTCATAAAAGGAGGTGGGCATTATGCATCCCTTCAAAGAATGCTAGGACTTTCATATATTGATCGTTGAAGTAATTTTAATTACTGGCATGAGTCCTTAATCAGATCCATTGTAAATAGTTAAGTCTCTGAGCAAAAGCCAAGAATGATTTAGATAAAAATCAGAAAAAACAAACAGGAGGGAAAGCACTTCAAACAACAAAAGTTCCAGTCATTTATCATTCAGCTCCATTAAACCTGAGAGGTGGAAGCAGGACTGAACATTCAAAGGATCTCTTGTAAATCTAATCTACAATAATACTGCAGCGATCATTTTGGTTTGACTTACTGCACAAAATAACTAAAAACAAGTCCTGAAACATTTCTATTTTTCTTTTGCATTACTAGGCTCTTCATTGAAAATGAAGCCATAAATAAAGATAAGCTTTATTTTAAAAAAAGAACTTAAAATGTAGTTAATTGCCTGTAGCTTTTAATGAGCCAACTTTTACACAGCAGACATTAAACTAAAAAGGCTGCTTTAACTTAAATCACCAATAAATTTTGAGCATTCCTTGAAGGATTGCATATCGCCCAACACCTTTTAATGCCAGTGTTTTGGATTAAGATCATAATTTGATCAAACCTTGCAAATAACATTCTGCACAAACCCATGTGATCTTGCAGGATTTGCAAGCTGACTCCCAACTACTACCACATCAAATTATAGCTTAACATCTATAAAATGCACTGAGCTATCGCCAGTTTTGTGTATGTAAAGGTCAACTGGGTGTGTCAATCATCCCGACTCGAGGTGAATTCGACTGTTAATCAGTTGTTGATGTGCAATATATAATTACTTTCCGAGATTTCATTTAATTGTGTCAAGTGGTTCATGAGATATTTTGCTAACATACAAACAGAGCTGAGTCCAACAGTTAATGTCAAGCAAATATGTTGCACAAGCTGTTAAGCTCAAAGGGGATGATGCTCAGCTATTACCGCATTACCACCGTTTTTGCCATTTTTGTGTTTTCTATGATCAGTTAGAACTGACATCCATCTTGAATTTTTTATTAGATGACACCATAAGTTAATCAGTGGTAGATGCACATTGATTACTTTATGAATGTTTCATTAAAATCCATCCAGTTGTTCAATAAATATGTTGCTATGTTGCTACCAGACAGACAGAATTGTTGTTGTTGTTTAAAACACAGATCACATATGATCTGTTAGTGCTCAAAGTATATGTTGGAAATCAGACTCAGCTACTACCACACCAAAGTTTAGATCAATATCTGTAAAAGTCAATGAGTTAGAGTCCTTTTTGTGTTGGCTAAGATCACTTTGCTGTGGTGGCCATCTTGAATCGGGTTGACTCCAAACGTTGATCAGTTATAGATATAGATATTAATAAAGTGGTTATTTTCTGAAAGTTTCATTAAATTCTGTTAAGTAGTTCATGAGATATTTTGCCAACAGACAAACACACACACAGACACAGGCAAAAAGCGTAAAGTGTAAACCCCAGAAGTGTGCTTAGACTTCCCCTAAAGGCAGAAAGAAGTAACTTGTCACTTGAGATGGTAAAAGGCTTGTCGAACGCTCTCTGTCACAAAAAGTAATGCTGCCCTTTAGACATCCAGTTAGAAGTGAAGTGCCAAGTCCACCTAGAGCGATGTGCTGGTGCACGCCTTGATTTTTCAGAACGGAGCACAAAAAATGTTTCTCAGGAAGTGAGAAACCCATATCCCCGGTGGAAAAAATAATAATAATTTTGGTACTGAAGTTCTACTCTATTTTGGTTGTGAAGTTGTTTGACACATGCGTTCCTCCTCCCTTCTGTCGCTGCTGCTGCCTCAGCCCTGCTTTCATCGGCTGCCTTTTGTCAGCGCTGACACCATTTTCATAAAAAGCGAGCTCACTGTCAGCTTGCAGTGCTTCAGATCTAAAGCGGATTTTTTTTTTTTTATACTCGGGAAAGAGTGGCCTCGAGAATCGCAATCAATGTGGCCCACCCAGAAAGTATGGAAATGGGTTTCATCGACCTTTTAATCAATGGACATCATTTTAAGTCTCACTTCAGCCCATTTGTGTCTGGATACTTGAGTAGAAGGTTGACCTAAACAGGGGTGTCAAACTCAAAGCCAAAATCAAAAATCCTAGGGCCAATATGAGTCAATATTTTCTTTAAAAAAATATATAGAGAAAAAATCAGATATAATACGTCAAATTTTTCATATTACATTTTATACAGAGTTTAGAACAAACACTCACCTCCTTTCATTGTGTTTTGCTACAAACTTGATTCCAATAGTTAATGCCAAAGTTTAAAGACTGTGTTTGTGTGATCAGTTAGCGCTTAGAGAATAAGTTGGGGATGAGTGTCAGCTAACTATCACACTAAATATTGGCTCAATATCTGTCAAATTATATCAAATATAAGCATTTTTGTTTTTTATAAGGTGATTGAGCTGAGATGCACCTCTAATGATCACTTTCTGAGAACTATAATAAAATCTGTCCACTGGTTTATGAGATATTTTGCTAACACTATACATAAATGATCGCACAGACACAGGCAAAAACTTTATAGCAGCAGTAGGCGATAATGAGAAGCTATAGAAACTCAACCTACCGGCTATGTTCACACTGTAGGTCTTAAAGCCCAATTCCGATTTTTTTTTCAAAAATCCCATTTTTTTGAGTAAATGTTCACAAAAATGCGAGCTCCATCAACTCGCTGTTAGTATCATTATTTTTACATTGATAGATCCACTCACCCTCATCTCACTAACGTAAAAGTCGGATAAAATGTGACATGAGCATTCAGACTGAGGTCACTTTGAAAAACATCAGATTTGTTTCCAATTTAGTTCCACATACAAAAAAGGCCTTGGTTATATTTGAAAAAAAATCTGATTTGTCACATTCAGACTGTCAGGAAATAAATCTGGTATGGGTCAGAGGCAAAAACTGTTTGGGCCACATTTGCCTGCATGGTGAATGTAGCCTTAGATTGTTGGGTCTGTTCTACAACATTTAAAATGTTATCTTGTGGACCAAATAACATTGTTACATGAGCTGTTTCTGGCCCACGGACCTTCAGTTGGACAAATCTGACCTTATGACACTTTTCTGCTGACTGAGCGGGAATGGATTTTGCTGATTCTGACTATCAGACAAGAGACTCGGAAATAATGAGGCGCAGAAAAGCAATAATTAATTCAACTTTAAAATGGCTCCTCGGTGGTGCCGTAAAAACATATCAAATGATGAAACAGACCCTCAGATTGATGAAGATTCAGTTCTTGAGATGGTGATAGACGTGAATGCATATGGATGGGACACTCAGAATATTTATGTTCACTTTGAAAACAAACAAGTTTCATGCGCAAAAGTGAGCTTTATGTGTTTTTAGGATTTTTCTGAGGGGATCAATCATACCTTGATGAGTTTGCACCTGATCTGCGCGGACACCATGTGGCTGTTCCGCAGGTTCCCCACTCGGAACATGAGGCACAACTTTCCATCCCGCTGCGAGACCACCGCGTCCTGGCTGAACATGAGCGTCTCCGCGCGCTTCTTGGGCTGCGACATCTTGATGAACATGCAGCCGATAAGAAAGGCGTCCACGATGGAGCCCAGCAGCGACTGGAAGAGGAAGAGGATGATGCCCTCGGGACACTTCTCCGTGATGTAGCGGTGGCCGTAGCCGATGGTTGCCTCGGTTTCGATGAAGAAGAGGAAGGCGGAGGGGAAGTTGTAAACGTTGGCCACGCACGGAGTGGAGGAGCGCTCGTGGCCGCCGTGGCTCAGGTCTCCGCGGATGTACGCGATCACCCACCACATGGAAGCCATGACGAGCCACGCCACCGTGTAGGTGAGGATGAAGATGAGCAGGTTCCAGCGCCACTTCAGGTCCACCAGCGTGGTGAAGAGGTCCGACAGGTACCTGCTGGTCTCGCCGCCCAGGTTGCCGTGCTGCACGTTGCAGCGGCCGTTCTTCTCCACGAAGCGCTGCCGCTTCCTCTTCACCGGCGCGGAGAAAGTCATGGTCCGGCTGGTGTCCACCACTTGACAGTCCTCGCCGAATTTCCTCCGGACGGCCGACATGGTGCCAGGGAAGCTGCTCGGAGACGAAAGGTCGGGGGCTTGTTGTGCGGGGATCAGGCTCTTTGCGCAACTTTTAGCTCGTCCATGACCAGGCTGTGCGCGCCACTCGCATGCTGAGAGATGGGGAGATGCGCTGTGCCCCTCTCCCGGAGATTAGAGGAGCAGAGATTCTGCGCAATGATTCACGCTCCTTTACGCAGGGAGGGACAACTTTTTGCCCCCCCCCCAAGGTTATCAAAACAAAGACCCAAAGATCTAGTTCAGTACCAGCAGATGCGCACCTTTTCTATAGAAAGAGAAATTTATGACTGCATGAAAAGAGCGATGGTTTAAGCAGGAACAATGTTTGGAAACAATGAGCGTCAGTTTGAGTCCGCATTTCAGATTTTATGGCAGATTTTCTTTTGTCCAAAGCCCTGCGCTATAATAGAGTAATTCCAGCTCACTGTAAGCAGCTGACTGCCTTTAGACGGCTGTTTACTCCCCCTGGTGTTACTGCAGTGGAAGTAAACCTGAGGCAATTCTGTAAAGTTATTGTCTCAGATAGATGATGAAGAAAAAAAACAACAACAAACAAAGCAAGTAGACTTCATTGAAATAATAAGCTCAGAAAATTGAGATTGTGGGTTTTATTTGTTGCCATGAATTGCACGGTTGGAGAACAGGGCTTTGTTCTGTGGGATCATTTTTAGGTTTTATTTTTATTTTTTCCGCTGTTGAGTAAATGTTGCATCATATCTGAAAAAGCAGATGGCACCATGGCATAAAAGAAAAAAATAGCTGAATTTTTTAATTGGTATTTTCTCTTCTTTAAAAATCTTCTTCTAAAGCAATGTAAAAAAAATTCTCTACGTAATGAACGTTTAAAACTGATCCGTTCCATTTCTTTTTATTTTATAAATTATTAAAACAGATTTATACTTTTTAAAATTCATAAAAAGACAAAATAGTTGAGGAAATTGCATTAAGAAGTGCTTACATAACTAATTATATGTCTGAAACGCATCTAAACATCAAAATACTCTTGCTTGTTTTTTTGTATTCTGCCATGTTTTCAAAAATGCTGTTATCTATATACTGTTTAAAGTAATCAGCTGGCCTCCAGAACTTTGGTGACTGTGCCCAGAGCTTTCCTGTAAGGCATTTTCCTCCACAACAGGGTTAAAACTATGTTGATGAAAAAAGAGAGGTATGATTTAACATAATGCAATATGTGTAGCTACATATATAATTGCCGATACAAAGTTTTACATTATTGTGTAAATGTGTTACAAATTTTTAAAAATGTGAAACTTTTCCGTTGCATTCACTATTACCAATAAATTCCCAATAAATGACCCTAACCTACATATTCCTTTTCATCAATATTGGCTGGCGGGTGTCTTCACATTGTTCCTCCTCTCAAAAACTGCTATGTCTTGCTGTGAACTTTCACACACCTGCTCTATCTGGCCTTCCTCCTCATCATCTCCTGACAGCTCTGACTCTCTTTCCACAATTCTCATTAAGATCCTTTCTGCCTCATTCAGCTCTATACATTTGAAAGCATAAAAAGTGGACAGTCATTAGCAAGTCCCACTGTCCCCTACAAAGGACACTGGATAAAATTTGTAATTTTACAGGGTTATTAATATTGTATGTTTCTATAATTGTACAAACTTATGGTGAAGACTTTCATACTAATGAGGAAATGTCACTTTTAGCAACATAAATAATTTTTAATAGAAAATTTATCACTTACGTACCCTGTTGCCATAAAAAATGATTTGGGGATTTCCGCCATATTAAAAAAGAAAGTGCGTGTGCCCTGTTAGCCATGCACATAACCACAAATGTGACATCAGTTGAAAGCCCAGGATGTCCTCTTTACAGCACAGTGGGACTAACATAGATTGCAAGTGTAATGTTTAGGGCAGAATATCATGTCCCCCACAGAGGACAAAAATGAATTGATGGGTCTCAGGAGAGAGCCTTTTTGTTTTGGCTACTGCATCAGCACTTTGTTTTAGTAAATAAACCTTTTTACATTTGAGCCTACTTGAGTCTGATTTGTATTATAGGTTCAGATCACGATACTAATATGAACCAATGGTGCCTATCAGTGTACATACTAGGTGTCTACCTACAAATTATGTTCCTACTATGCACCAAGTATACCAGGCAGATATGTTCTTGGGAAGTACATACCAATAGTGTATATACCAACAGGTTCCCGGTATGTACAAGTGGGTAGCTACTCGTTATGTATTTGATAAGACACACACATACCAGGAATGTACTCTGTAAATACCAGGTACAAAATCAGCACCAGTGTACATAAATAAAAATACAAACAAAATGAGATTCTCCAGTAAAATCCCAACATAGGTAGTGTGTTAACAGATGTGAGTTATATAATCTGGTGTTATATATTTTAAAAACCGACTTAAAACACAATTTTACTCATTGGCCTTCAACCCAATTGAGATTTGATTTTACTCAACTTTTACTGTATTAGGTGCTGATTGTAATTAGGTGCTGATTGTATTGTTTATGTGTTTTTATTGTGCTTTGAATTCAGTTTTTAATTTATCATTGTATGTCATTTTATTATTTTCTGTTATTTATTTTAGATGTTCAGCACTTTGTTTCAGCTGTGGCTGGTGTTAAAGCGCTTTATAAATAAAGTTTGATGATGATGATGATGATGGTATATATATATTAATGTTTAATTTGTAAACTGTATTTCACACTTTTATTTCATGTTACTAAAAGCCCATCTAGGGACGAACATTGCAAACTTTGGATATAAATGTTTATAGTATTGTTAATACTTGACACTTGTCCCTATTTAAATAAACAATAAATGAGAAAATGAAAAAAAAATATATATATATATGTGCACACAATAAGAAGTTACAATACCAGTATAAATGTAAACTTGTAAAAAAAAAAAAGCTGTACTCAAGAGGAGCACTTGAATAAATATGCTCTATTTTTCACCAGTGAGGTAACAGGAATTAAACTGATCTGTGGCCACACAGGGACAGATTACAGACAGTGACATCATCTGATTTGTGTAATCTCTTATAAATTGTTTCCTCTTGCTCAGGCGCACATCTTCTGGATAGCATATGTTTTTCTTCAAATTTTAATCAGTATTCAAACAACGCTTTATATTTGATTTCATGTTCAAGTGAAAGTGAAAAAATCCTGTTCAATAACACCTTAAAAGTAGTGTTTTTGTTCTAAAATATTTTTGACAATGTCAACACCTGAATATTAAAAAAAAGTTCAATTTTTTTGTATGCTGTGTTGTGAATGTTTTATAAAGTGTGCATCTATGTGTTCTTATTTTCTGCTCACTATAAAACACCAGATTACAGCATTTTTTTTCTTGCTATTTGAAAAAAACTAGTAAATAAACAATTAAATTTAATTAGACAAACAAAAGTAAAATAGAGGTTAGGATTAGGTTGCAAGTTCATATTTGTATTGAGCAGGCTTGTTTAGTGTTTTCAAAAATGTTGGTTTTAAATGCCAATTTCTGTTTACATTTGTTTTCTGAAATAAAATGTTTGTGGAAAATGTTATATTCATGCATATGAACATGTATTTACAGGTTTTTGTATTTCATGATCTTGTTTATTTTAAATATTACTCCAAATAATCTCCCAATAGATTGTTATGATGATATGTATGATTGCAATGCCAGCTCTAAATATAAAGTAAACAAAGTGAATACACCTTTATCTTTTTGTACACCCTTTAAATTGGTCTTTATTTCAGATTGGAACTGTTTATATGAAAAATAGCCAAAAACAGCTTTGTGTCAAAATGTATTTTTACACCACAGCAAATGTTTCCCTGTATAGTTTTGTACAGCAGAACAGTAAAAGGAATCTTTCACGCCGCCTGTCTCCTCTCACGACCCGTCCGCTTTTGGACCCAGAATCCCCCGCGCCAGGGCAACATGGAAGAAAGCAGCAGCCACCGGAGAACAATGTTTTGGCAATAAATCCCCCGAGCGGCGAAGACGGAGACAATATAAACGCGTTCGAAAGTAACTGCGGTCATGCGTAGGTGAGTGGGGAAGTAAACACTATTTTTACTCAAGCCGAGCCGTCTTCCTTTCTCGAGATTTGCACGAATGATTGTCCGACTCTTGTGTGTGCAGTCGGAGAGCCAGCATCATTGTTTCTGTTGCCTGGGCCCTAATGCGGGTTTTCACACGGGGCAGCTAACGGCTAACTAGCTAGCTCGTGGCAGCTTAATTGTTATAAACACAACTGCCTCGAGCTAGCGTTTAGTTTTAGTGCGCTCTTTTAGTACATTTAAGTCCATACGGAGCCTAATCGCTTGATAAATATTTAGCCAGCCATCCCGGGGGCTGGTAAGCATTATCTGGTGGTAATTATAGCCAAAGTTAGCTATCAATAAATAGAGCGCCAGCGCTGCTCGCAGCCAGACAGATTTGATTTCACGGGCGTCATCAAAGCTGGGGAATATGAGCGATACGTGCCGCAGACCCAACTTCAAAGTAAATATGTTTCTTAATCCACTTTAACCAGGCTTTTTAATTCCAATCCTGTTTAACTCACGGTAACTGATTATTTGAGTGCCTCCAATGAGTTTATTACTAAATAGTTGCCATAATGCTTAAATCGCGTTAAATCACGAGTCCTATTTTAGCTTAGCCAACATGATAGCAACTGCGTGTAACATGCTAAAACGTTACGTTGTTTATAACGATTGAAATTGTAAATATTTGAACTATATCTGGGGCTATTTGTAGTATTTTACCTCTTAGTGTTAATGCATGTTTTTGACGGATAGAAATAGATTTTGAGGGAAAGTCTTAATCGATTGTTTTGGTTGAGGACGCAAAGATGCTTTGATTGTGTCTCATTGTGGCTAGCTAACGATGCTAACTAGCTGGCTAACTATTATGCATCACAAAAGCTCATCCGCTTTTTGCTGATTGCGATGTCGCGGAGCCAAATGGTCAGCAGGTCTAGACTAAACAATAAATTCTCGCTTCGTCTCATCGTCCAGTCCGTGCGTGCTTAGTTACACGTCCCAGTTAAAGTAACCGAACTGCTCCTGCTTAAAATCTCATAAAATGACTCACTGGATTTGACCTAAATTTCGTTGTGTTTTAGACAAGTGAGCTCAACCGAATAATTCGCCAGTGATGCAGCCGGTCTTGTCACTGGTTTTTGTGTTTATTGTTGGTTTATTAGTAAAACAGTGGCGTTTTGACGTGACCCAGCTTGCATCAAACAGTATAAACAAAAGGGATGAATGTCGAATTGCTATGAAGTCACGGCAGATCGTGTTTTGGCAACAGTCCAAGTCATATGGGGTGCTAAATGCGGAACATTTGGAATAAATATCGCATGTGCCATTTTTGTTACTTGTTTTCTTCAGAATTAATAGGAAAGCTCCACATTTTGCATTAATTATTGCATCAAACGCCCACATAATAGATGATTGACAGTGTTAATCCCCAGTGTGTGCTTTGTGACTCTTGAATTACTTTAATAACATCAACTTTTATGTCTTCACTGGAATTTTTTATTGTGTATTGATGCAAGCACACGTACAGCTTTTTTGTTTAAGTGTGTGGCTTTACTCCACACTGGTGTTTATCTGATGGTGGTATAGTAATAATGCTTGAAATAAATCGTTTTGAACTAAGGATTTCTTCATTACCCTCTGTATTTTTCATTGTAGGTTATTTATTTTTGATGGGAAGGTTTTCCATAATCTGTTTTTGTGTGTGTGCAGTCTAAATGTGGTTCAAATTTACTGAAATCATCTGTAAGTTCATGATCAGTTTCCTGTTTGTCTTTTATGGTTCTAAACAAAATCTGTTTGCATAGTAGATGCAAGACACTACCCATGGATTTTCATCACTTAAAATAGGAAGAAAATAGTCAAATTTACAGTTTGGTTACAGCCTTGCCACTGGGATAGATTTTACTGAAAAGGCTGATCATGTGGTGGTAAGAACTTCCTACATGTGGCTTTTATGAAGACATAAACATACCTTTTTATCTGTCCTCTCTTTCAGAATGATCTCCTCCTGCATTCCTCATTAGTTTAATCGCCCTCCTTTTCCTCCTGCATAAAGTAAACCACCACCATGAGTATTATCCAAGACAAGTTAGGCAATGAGTTTTTGCGCAATGGAGGCATGGACCCCAATTTTCCATCAGGCATGCTTATGTTCAGCCATCTGCCTCCAGTCACCAGCTTCACACGGCTGGCCTCCCAGTCTGTTATGGGTGAACTTCCCCAAGAGATGATCCTGAAGAAAGAGCGCGACTCACCTCCAGAACACCAGGGTACCATTGCTGCAAACTCAGGGGGCTTCCTACACAGCATGGGCATTAAACAAGAGCGGCTAAGTGAGCTGGATTACAGAATGCCCCTCTACGGGAGTGGAATAGGGGTGAACTGTGCTGGAGGAGGCTCAGGGAAAAGTGGTACTGACATGCCAGATATGTCTTTCGGCAACCAGCACCAAAATCACCAGAACATGCTCCTGCATGACCTCAGCCTCAACAGTGTTCGTACCTTGGGAGAACCGGTGAGAGGGGGAAGGAATTATGGTTATAAATATCTGAAACTACATGTTTTAACCTAGCTTGTTTTTTTGCTGGTTTCTTTGTTTTGTTTTTTTCTACTGTAGATATATGATGGATGTATATTTGCAGATTGTTTACTCTGAAAGAAACATTTACTGCCTTTCTCCTAATTGAGGTATATTTATTTTTGTTTTCTTTTAGATGCCTGGAAGACCAGGTAAAGAGCCAAAAGAGTCCTCAGGTAGAAGAGGGCGGAGGAGCAATGGGGATGGGCAAGGAGGCAAAGCTAGAAGAAAACGCAATGATGCCGCAAAGGTTAATCGCTTATTTTAAAGACCCCTTTAGCTGAAAAAACATCTTTGAATCCAAGTGACATTTCTTGATTTTAGACTAACATAAGTGTATTTTGTACATTTCTCATAGGCTATGATGCTGGAAGGAGATGGAGCCTGCCTGTCCCCAAACTCTAAACCACATATCTGTGAGCACTGTAATGCTGCCTTTCGCAGCTCTTACCACTTGCGTAGACATGTGCTCATACACACAGGTGAGAGATTTTCATGTCTTTGTCCATAGAATTTATACATATTTAAGTTATATAGAAAAATATAAAGCTCTTTTTAAGTTTTATGGAAAAAAATTTTATGGAGAACAATCTAACAATATGAGCTGCCGACAGTAAAAGTTAAAAAGTAACAAAGCAATAAAACCTATACAGGCAACCTTTACTTCTCTGTGGCACAAACAAATAATTAGAAATAAATTCTACAGCCTCAGATCTGTTAAAGAATTTGAATAGCTGACTTGGATAAAAGCAGTGCTATTCATGGTTTGATTATGCTTTTATGGTTCCCTACCATGAGTATTTGGGACCTTGAGATCCTTTTTAAAACCAGACAATCACTAAATGCAGCGATGAGTCAGTTATTACTCATGCATTTCTCGGCATCTCCTAGTCATTCTCGCTGCTTGGTTTGTTTGAAGTTAAAACACATAAAGGCTTTAAGGGGTAAGTCACAAAGTTTGCAAGCTTTTATACAGTACAGCAAAAGCTTAGTCATCATTTCTTAGTATTTTACCTCTGAGGAGCCAGACCTTGTGGCAGTTTTCTTAGAGTTGTTTTTGAGCTGGTTTTTTTAAAGTTTTTTAAAGATCTTTCTAAATTTATTTGTGGATTTTGAACAGTAACTTCGAGTGGTGGTTTAGATAAAAACAACCAAAAAAAAACAGACCTTTTACAGAACCTACTTTAGCATCGTTGGGCCTTCTTTTTACCATGGTGTGTGAACATTTGTCTCTCCAGGTGAGAGGCCTTTTCGTTGCAGTCAGTGTAACATGAGCTTCATTCAGAAGTATTTACTCCAGCGGCATGAGAAAATCCACAGTGGTGAGTTTGAGTCCTTAAAGTTGAAATAGTCTTTCTGCTTTAATCTTTTCAATTGAACCATCTCTGATTGTGTTTCTGTTGCTGTTTCAGGGGAGAAGCCTTTCAGCTGTGACCAATGTAACATGCGCTTTATTCAGAAGTACCATATGGAGCGACACAAAAGGACACACAGTGGCGAGAAGCCGTATCGCTGCGATACTTGCCAACAAGTAGGCACTTTTTAGTCTATTTATATTTTCACTCAACTTTAAATATTTTTGTTATAAATTTTTTTGTTGATTATTTTAAAAGCTTTTTTATTAAGCTTTATGTAAACTGGATGTGAGTAGTTATAAATTAGTGAGGATTTAGAAAATTTATTTTCATGTTGGATTCTGTGGTTATACAAACTACTAATCTGTCTGTATAGGGTTAGTTCATATGTTTTCTGAGAAAAAAACTATGTTTTGTGTTTGTCAGTGCAGTTCATACTAAGATTTTCTTTTCTTTCTATCTATTAGTTTTTTTCAAGAACAGACCGGTTACTGAAGCACAAACGGACTTGTGGAGAAGCCATAAAAAAGGGTCTAGATCCAAACATGCTGGAGCTCAATGGAACAGAGCTTGGCCAGGGCAGCTATTCACTCACTCAGGGAAACTCTACCACCTCTGGACGCAAGAGGTCAAAGTCCAAAAATGGTGAAGGTGGTGAACGCAAGAAAAAGAAGAACGCGTCCGCGACCTCATCTTCTAGTGGGATGCCCCACGACCTGGGCCTGCAGGACTTCAGCATGGAACATCCGTCAGGCTCTGATCCTGTCATGCAAGGACGTGCTCCCAAAATGGTCTTTAAAAAAAATGGTCGCAAAGGGCTAGATAAGGGCCTCCTCTCCCTGGAAGATGGTGCTGATGGACAAAAACTGTTGGGTCAGAAGCCTGGTGCCATGGATCATGTAGAGGGCCCTGGACTTGATAACATGGGTCTACTGGGACCTGGGGGCGGCAAGCCTGGTCCGACCACCAGCAGCAACTATGATGATGCAATGCAGTTTGTCAAAAAGCGGCGCTACCTCCACGCAGTTACCAACGACTATGGAGCCAGTTCACTTCACATGGCATCCCAGGGCGGTAGTGTGATTCAGGGTTCCCTGGGACCAGAGCCCACTCTCGCCATGCTGGACTCCTCGCCGCTGGAGCTCAAGCACGACAAGTCAGGCATTCCAGATGAGGTACTGCAAAGCCTGCTCGACCATTATAGCCATAAACCAGAGGGAACACACCACCACGATGTGACTTTCGACCTGTCAGACCACCCACACCATGTAGACCTCCAGCCAGCAGCCCCGGTTACTCCAGAATTGGAGGATGATTCCCCCAACGGTGGTGACAAAACAGCAGTGATGAGCGAGTACTCAAAGTTCCTTCTCCAGGCCCTGGAGCGCACCAGCCATAGTGGACCCTTCCCCAGCCTTGGTCCAACGGGACCTTTCCCACTCCTGTCCAGCAGCTCCAGTCCCACAGGGCCCTTGTTTTCTGACAAGCACGCATACACCACTTCTCCACTGGATTGTGGCTACCCACCTACTGTTTCCTCTCCACTGCCCCTTGTAGCCCCTTCATCCTCCTCCTCTGTGTCCTCCTCCAAGTCCCACTTTGGAATGCTAGTGGGATCCCCCTCCCAAACAGGCTACCACCTCAGCCTGGACTCTACAAGCCACCAGCAGCTGACTCCATCTCAGGAGCTTACTGAACAGTTGGAGAAGCAGCACTCCCCAGGCACCTTCAACTTACCCCCCCAGGAGCTTACTGCCACGGCCGAGGGCTCCAAGGGACAGCAGTCTAAGGCTGTAGGGAGCACTGCACCTACCAACGGCTCCACCTACCCAGACCTGTCCCCACTGAACCCCCCGAAAGAAACCACATACCAGATCGAGAACTTTGCCCAAGCTTTTGGCTCCCAGTTCAAATCTGGACGGAGGACCCCTCTGAGCTACGGCAGCGACCCTGGAGCCGAGGTCGAACCCAGAATACGGACTCCAGTGTCAGAATTCTCAGGGTATAGCAGCTTGTTAGCTGATGTCAGTGAGCCAGTGAGTACAGGATCAAAAACCCTGACAAGCCAAAGTTTCAGATAAAGGTCAGACAAGGTGAAGCCTGTAGGGGCCTGTTTTGCTACTGTCCATGCGGCCCCTTCACCTGCTCTAATTTTGTTCCTGTAGCAAAGTTTTTGTTTTATGAACACTGCCATTAAATGTTAATACAGAAATGACCAGGGAGGGTCTTCTATGGCCTCAAATGCAATTTTTAAAAAAATATTCTCATTTTTATCATGTAGTCGCCTATGTTTTGTTTAAGATTAGTGAATTTGATATGAACGTACCGTAGATTTAAATGTAATTTAAAAACATTTAGAGGGTAGCTATGAACATGCTTGTTTTTTTTCCTTCTTTCTCCGAACCCTTGGGTTTTATCAATCATCTTACCATTGTAAAGTATGAATTATGAATAATGTTGATGATTTCAATAATAATAACGTGGCAGGGAAAGGCCCAGAATTCAAATGGCAAAAAAAGTATATATTGTCTGTTACAAGAAACATATTAACTCAGGAAAATAGGCAAATTTGTGTAATAAGACTTTGTATTATGAGATGCAATTAGCACAGTTTTTACAGATGTACTTTGAGACTGCGAAGCTTTGAATTTTGTTTTATTTTTTCACTTTTTTTTTAACTTGTTAGAACAAATTTACAGTACATGATGATGTTTGGTTTCTACTTCATGAAGCTTTGTCGAGATTACGGTACTGTTGTCTCAAGACAAGACATTCGCATTTCTTGTTTTTGAGAGCCACGTCTACACAATTCAGTACAAACTGTAGCAAAATTTAGCCCGCTGTGCCCTCACAGCATCTTCAAAAAGCGAAGATGTTTCGTTTTTTCTGACTGATTACTGCAGCGTCAGTTGATTAAAACATGAAGAAGCATACAGTCTTCTGTGTGTGTGTGTGTGCGCCAGTGTGGCTGTAAGAAAAGACGCAGCTCAGATAAAATTCAAACTGCGTTGCTGTTACAGCTGTTTGTCTCATAACGCAATGAACGCCAGTCAGTTATATTTTTATTTAAATCTTGTTTAAACATCATGCTGTTGCAGAAATAAGTTATCTTTTTTAAACAAATCACCACTTTTGTACTCCACTCCTTGCTGTTCCTTTTTTTTATGTGTCAACGTAATCAAACAAGCACTTTTTTAAACGATTCATTGGAAACAACAATAACCCATTCGATTTGCATATGTGATGCGTGATTATTATGCTAATGATTATTAATATTTTTAAGAGGAGAAAACTGTGAATGGGCGGGTGGGCGGGCTGGGTTAGTTAATGGGGTTGATTGTGTGACCATGGGCATTTAAGATTTTTTTTTATTTTAAAGGGTAGAACATAGGGGTGGGATGGGTGGGATTATAATTTTTTTTTTTTTTTCGGTTTTTCGGGTGATGTAAAAAGATGATTTTGCCATAATTTTGTTATACAATATCTTGAGAGTACCTCTTTGTATTTAAGTGTTTTGAGAAATGGGCTGACATGCTGGAACCCTTGTGGGTATGTTTGATGCATACCCCAACCCTTTTATTTATTTTACAATAGCATCACTCGTACTCAGTAGCAGATACTTTTAGGCAGATTTCCACAAACCTGCATGTGTTGTTTTTTTGCTTTCTTCCGTTTTCCTTTAAACCCCACTGTTTTTAGTAATCGCAAGAAACGGCTTCAGTAACAGTTCAGAAACAAAGTGAAATCCACCCCCCCACCCCAAAATGCAGCCCTGCACTCACAAGAATAAACAATGGCCTTCTTTGTCTTCCTTGGCTTAAGCCATTCTGTCCGGCAGCCAGGGTTGATATTTAATTTAGTTGATTTCCTGTGAGCCGTTCCCCCCCCCCCCCTCCATGTCTGTGAGCTCCACAGCCAAGAGACTTTGAAGCTGCTCAGATCATATGGAACAAAGACTGACTGACCAGCCACTCCAAACACACTATGCTTTTAAATGAGAGAAAGAAATAAAAAAAAAAAGTGAGTGGGATGGAGGGGAAAAAAAGACAAAAAGATTGACCTAAATATACCTCATATCATTAAAGCGTAAAAAAAAAAAAGCAGGGACGCGTTTTATGTATGTAGTGGAAATATTTGTAGTGTAGGTTCGACATATTGTATAATCATTTAACACTGCCTGTGTTTACAATTATAGAGCAAAAGACTCATCAAAAATGCAAAATGTATTATTTTTCTTTTTCTGTAAAAACATCCACACCAAGCAGTGTTGAATTATAGATGCCTCATAGATCATTCATTCTTCTCATGTTATATCCCTTATTTTTGTTACTTGCCATAATGTGTTTTGATATGATCGCTAGAAGGATATTGTTTACAAAAAAATGTACAAAAACACTAAAACTTTTTTTTTTTTTCCAGTATGCATGAAAACATTTTGTACGGCTTTTTTTTTTCTTCTGTCACCTCAGTACCAAATTTTGTAGCAGAAACTCCCCCATTCCTTTGTCTTATTTGTTCTAGACCCCTTGTGGTATGATTTCCCAGACTGTACCTGTTATTGAGATGATGAACGGATTAGAGAAGCCAATAAAACTTTTTGTTACTAAGAATTTGTAGTGTGTCTTTTTTTCAGGTTTTTGAAGAAGATAAAATTTTATAAAGTTATAAATACATTTTAACTTTAGAATGTGGATGTGTTTTTTCTTAATTACAAAGTATTGAAGGCAAGCTGCAATAATGTTAATATTGTGGGATGTGTTGCTACCATAAGGTGGCGCTGTTTCCTATAAACTCAACCTGACTACACATTCAAATATATTGACATCTTGTCTATAAAATAACTTGGTGTTGATGGCTTTTTGAAAACTTATTTGCTCTGCCCAAATAGGGATTCTTGTGACAACAGAGAGGCCGTATTTTCTCCATCTGTGCAGGTGTTTGCAACCTGCAACAACTTTTTCAAGCTTTGGCCAAAACTAACATGAGAGAAATTTTGTTTTGTTTTTTTTTAAATGGAAAAGGCTCAGTTTAGTAGTTTTCCTGTCAATGTTATTTACAATTATGTGATTGATACTACTAATACAAGGAGTGAAACATGTTTAGATCATCAAGTTTGATAGTCATTTCAATAATCCAACTCCAGCCTTACAGCATGATCTTCCTCTCAAAATCAGATTTTTTTTAATCTTTAAGACAAGTTACTGTTAAAAAATATAGTAAGTTGACTAGATAATAAGTATTATATTAAAAAACACACATACTGTATGCTTCTGCTGTAATTTTTATTAAATTTGGTATAAGCTTTTTTTCCCCCTTGTTTGCATGAATATGCGATTTTCTTTTGTCCTAAATTGTAAACAAAAATAATAAATTTAAAAATTCGCTGTAAATTTTTAGTTTTATATTGTCACTCCGACCAGCTGGAACAAACTCGAAGTGGCCCAGGAGCCACCAGTTGATAATCACAGTTGTAGCACATTTTGAGACTCCAGACACATTTTATTAACCAACCAAATGACAGAATTGTCTCCTTTGATTGTAAAGGTTGCAGACCCCTGACTCAGAGCGATTAGACTGTTTTCACGCTTCATTTTTGTTCCCAATGTCATCAAACTCTGCTGTAGCTGTAGTTTTGCCACAATAGTTAAATCATTTTTCTTAATTCCCCAAAAATGTCATCATCATCTACGATGTAGGCAATAATTTATCACATGCTCTAAACCATTTGGCTTATAAATCCTATAAAATACCTCACTGTCACCCGAAAGTCTTTTTCCTCAGGGTCAAAGGTCGTCAGGACCAAGACCAGTCCTGTCAGCTCTTATCAGTCTCCCTCACTCCTCCTCGCACACAAACATCATGTTCTCGCTTTAATTACCGTCGTCATGCGTCCGCCTCGCTGCCAGGAACCAGCCAGGTGGGGATAAGGAAGGGCAGAAGCAGAGGCGACTTTGGACTTCCACTTGTCAAGAAGAACTGTTATTGCTCTGTGATTGCACCTTTGTTGACACGTCTCAGCATGTTGATTAAAGAAGGGTGAAAAACTGAAGCTGTGGAAGACTGGAAGCAAGACATTTATTTTGACTACTTTTTTAACACGTGTTACCCTAAGATGAGTTTTTTATAAAAAGTGAATATAGGCCAAACCTTTCAGATGAACTTATTAGTTCATCTGGTCGAGTTTTAGGAGTTTTCGTAGCACATCTGAAGATTTGTAGGTCTAAAGATCTAAGTATTATTGGCATTTGTGATAACCCCTTTCAGTTCAATATAATTTAGATAACATTATTTTCCACCACAGATCTTTTTTTAATCTGGTTACTTCCTGCTATTTGTAGTCCGCAGTTTTAAGACTACAGACCCAGACAGGTGTTCCTTTGGGTTGATCATACTCTATGACAATATATTATAATCGTGATGTCATTGTGACTACTCTATGTTCATGGGAGAAAAGGCCTCGTCACAGGGATGATGAGATCAGCAGTTAACAAATTAACAATTAACATCTTACCTGTCTTACAAGGGCAAGCAAATGGCTAGTCCAAATGGGGCCAAGACCAAATTAGATTTTTTTAAATAATAAAATTAAATGTTAATAACCATAAAATTCATTAAGTGACAACAATGTAAAGATTTATGAAATAGTGTTTGAATGCTGCATAAAACTTTTGAGATTGGACTTGGAGTTGTTTAAGATGGCGGTCCACTTTGGTTTGATGTTTTCCAAAAACCTTTCTGCAACAAGTAAGACATTAATTGTTCATAAAACAAAACAGAAACATAAAACAAAATTGAAACCCGTGCTTACAGTTTTTCTCACTTGCTTTAGTGCATTTTTCAAATCATTTTCGACATTTGCAAAACAGTAAGTTACCTCCAAAGTACAGTTTCTTTCTTTCATCTCTCAAAACTAAATTTTTGTGTCAATGAACATAATAGTGTCACTGTGTCATTGTGACAAATTGATTTATCATGTTTTTAATATAACAGTGTACAGTGGATGTTCTGATGTAAATCATGGCTACATTTTTCATTACATATTGTAAATTGTAATTGTGAGAGATTGATTGCAAGAGTCTTGACAAGGTTTACATTTATGCTTTTACTGCTTATACTGTAAACTGTTGACAAACCATGTCATTGTGATACAGAAAGGAAAAGCCAGCACTGCAGAGCACAAAGACAAAAAACAAAAAAACAAAAGTAGAAATGTGAACAAAGGACAAAACACTGACACAGCTATAAGAATTATCTTCCTGTCTGTTGGGCCACAAATTCTCATCCACATCATGTGATGCAGAGAAAAAAAAAGGGTCAGCTGTGTGTGTGGCTGGAGATTATATCATCTCCATGCTGAGAAAAGTTCCTCAGTGGGTTTAAGCAATGGGGAGTAGGGTGAGAGGAACTCCACCAGCATCTTGTTGTGGGCCACAAACTATTGTCTGATGAAGCTGGAGTTATGGAAACTGACTATATTTTGACAAGTCACCTCCAGTCTGACCCCTGTCTCTTGTTCAGAGATGACTCCTAAAAACGTGACAGGGTGCTCTGTATTGTATGGATGAAAGTCAGCATTCACCTGGAAGCAATTTATCAATTCAGCACAGTTTTAGAAAAAAAGAAGTGTAACAAAGATGTATAGAAATTTGACATATTGGTTTATGAGAACTTGTTTTACCATTTTGCATGTTAAGACTAAAGTGATGAAGTAATGCCTTAAATGTTGTGGAGGGTGAGATTATTGAATAGAGACACATAATGTATTTTGATCAACTGATAATGCAGAAAACATCAGATAATTATACATTCATCATTTGCATGGATGCACCAAAGCATTTACTACTTGCTCAAAGAAATGAGAAACTATTGTTTTGATGCACACGAGTGACAAAACGATGTGCAGAAATTTCAATTCTGTTCTGAGAAAATGTAAACTGCAATAAGGACCTGTTCTAGGATCTATGAATGCTAGAGGAGGCTCCTGGTGTTCTCTAACAATGATCAGGATAAAATGGGTGTTGGGGATGAATGAATAGATAGACGAATAAAAAAAACAATGTTTGAACCTCCTCTTTTTCCACTGACGCTCAAAATGACAATAAAATGGTGTAAGAACTGAGGCGTGTGTCGGTGCAACTGGGAACAAGGTCAACCAGGAGATAAGATTTTATGGGCATTTATTGAGGTTAGAGTTTATTTCCTTATAGAAGATTTTTGAAAACATCTGCAACATGACAGCACGGTGGAGCAGTGGTTAGAATTGTTGCCTGTCACCCTTACGGCCTTCAGGTCTTTCTGTGTGAAGTGTGTGTGTGTGTTCTCCCTATGCACAGACCAAAACCAAACATGTTGCATTAATTGGTAACTTAAGTTTACCTTTATTTAACCAGGCAAGTCCCAAAGACATCACAGATTTCTTCTCCAAGGGCAGCCTGGGCTTGAGGGCAACCTATTGTACATGGTTTTGGTCTGTGGGAGGAAACAAGAATACCTGGGGAAAACCCACAAAAGCACAAGTAGAACATGCAAACTCAGCACAGAAAGGTCCGAACTGGAGATCAAACTCAGGACCTTCTTGCTGTGAGGCATCAGTGCTAACCACTGAACCGTGGTTCTGCCTTGGTGTAAGTAAGAGTTAATGTTTGTCTCTGTGATGGTGGAGACCTGTTCAGGGTCTACCCCACCTTACACAGTGACAGCTGGAGATAGAAAGGAAAAGCAGGAAAAGGACAGATATAGGAGAGTTTACAATATCATGTCAGCAGTGCCCCTTCTTACTTTATTTTATGCTTTGATTGTGTTATTTCACATTATACGATGTCTGTAAATCAAAGGTTGTCCTTTTGTTTGCTCTGCCTGTTTTTACTGCCCACACTGATATACCCCACATAATACCTGGAGGGTGTGTTTAACCCTCCTTTAGAGGGAATATTTTCATTCTTACTCATGTTTCATTAAGGTTTGAATGTGATACGCAAACACGTTTGTGTTTCATTTGTCATTTGTCCTAATAATAAAATCACATTATGTTGTGATGTTGAACTAAAATAAAATAAATGAAAAATCAGTTTATAGCTTAATGCTATAATGTTGTTCTTTTATGTGAATGTGTTTAACATTTAGTTATTGTTTAATTTCTTCTTTCAGCCAAAGTTTTCCCTGGACAGCTTGGTCTAACCAGAGAATTTACACCAGACATGACTAACAAGAAATCAGCAATATTTAAAACAACCTCAGAGGAAATTATTACTGCTGTAAGAAACCTTTTATGTCTCTCTGTTTTTTTAATCTGGCTTTGTGCATGTTTCTGATAATGCTCAGCTTGGAATTATTTCGAGTTAAAATGACAACACAGAACTACTTGTGCTTAACTAAATAAAAAATATCACATTTTATGGATGCCAAGCAAGATGGTAACCTAACCAAAGTATTATTTCCCCCTCCCCAAATACACAGTTAGACAACATTTTTTCAAAAAACAATGAACAATATTCTGGATCTACAGTGCTGGAACTCCGGTAAGTTGAAAAATAGTGTTTATCACTGTCTATTAACACCAAACAC
>JARVJO010000125.1:9420042-9455278 GCA_031762555.1 Cynodonichthys magdalenae | reverse complement strand
TCTAAAAAACATGAATGGAAGTCAATGGAAGGTCCCCACGGGGTTCAGAAACAAACATGTGTGTGTGTGTGTGTGTGATTTTTGTGTTAACATGAACTTATTAAAACTTTGTCACTCTGGATCTGCTTTAATACGGCTCAGTTTAGACTAGCCATTAGCTTATCAACCAACATTTACACTCTGTTTATCCAAACTGAGGCAGTTTAAAGAGCTATCAATGACAGGTAAGATATTTATTATTCAAAACCTTTCCACAAAACACAGAAGTGTCCCTTTAGCCCAACTCATGTTGGAGGAGACTTATTAGAGCAGTCCAAATCAGTTATATATATATCAGCAGTTGTAACAGAAATATAATTTATTAGCACCACTTGTTAAAAAAATAACAATGATCTTAAATAATTTTAACCATCAGTATCATCAAAAGCACCATCAGATTATTTCTGTATCTGTTGCAAATATGGTATTTTAATTCTGTCGTTTGGCCATTTGTCAGCAGACACTAAAACTTCAGTTTCATTTGTTCTGAAGGAACATTTTGCTTCTTATTTCCTGCTGTAGAGCAATAAACCAACTGAGCAGAAAGTCTCACACTGTAAAATCTAATCAAGATGTCAGCAAAAGCTGCTGTTCATCATTTTCTCTGATTGTAAATCTGACAATCTCTCAATGGTGTGGCAATAATTTGATAGAAAAATGCTGTGTCAGGTATTTTGTATTTCTCTATTATTGACCAAGATAATAAATCTAATAACATATCAATAAAGAGGGCTCTGTCAGTGGTGCACAACAGATATTCATGGAAATGTGATTTAAACAAGATACACCTCTACTGACTGATTGTGTTTTTTCAATGTGATTCCAGCATTTCTACCAAGTCATACTGTACGACCTCATTTGTTCATCCTCTAAAATACAAGTTAAAGAAGTTTTGTTTAAGTAAATTTAAGACAGGTCAGGAATAAACAAACAGAACTTTTGTCATTCCTTCAAAAGCAACTTTTGTTTCTTTTCCTATATCACCATATTTCAGGATGCTATTTTGGCACTGCAACTTAAAATTACATCAGATAAAATTTAAAAAGATCTTAATGTATTGCATGCACAAACAACATTTACTGCAGGGTCTCTTTTGGAACAACATAAAGATGCTCTACTGAATCTTTTCACTACAAATAGGCCAGTTCTTCTCACTTGTTTGTTTCTCTTTTTCTAATATTAGTTCCTTTTAGTATGAAAATACATGAACAAATTAAAAATATATATGTATGCAAAAGTATAGATAGTTTTTAAATTGAAGATTTAAAAAACTGAAGCTTCACACTTTTATATGAACATTAGAAATTTGCTTTTAAATGATCGTTTAATACATTGTGAAGAACCAGTTCAGTTGGTGATTGGATTGAAGATATTTAAGATTTGGAAATACAAACGTGTGTATGTAGTTTATTCTTGTTGGAAAACTATTTTCAAATGCTTTAATACTCTCTGATTTCATCTTCTAAATGTGGGTATTCTGTCATTATAGAAAACTAAGAAATAATTCAATTTCTGCTGATGTAGATGATTCTGACAGGTAAAAATTAATCCTTGTAAAGCCGGAGGTCATAAAAAAACCCTGTATAACTCCGAGTCACATTACTGATCTGCTGATTGGTCGAGGTTCAGCATCTCAATCCCAACATCATCATCTTCCTCAGGATCATTCAGGTTAAGAGAGTCATGAGAGCACAGAGTTTTTCAAACTAACCGGGTTTCAGTTATGGACCTAAAAGGTCTTCAACTTCTGTCTCTTCTGCTGCTGTCTCAAGGAATCCAGCTTGTTGAAGGTAGGTGTTTATGTCTGATTTTGCCGTTTTTATATTTTTGAACAGAGGTCAAATACAAAAAACAACTAGATGTGTAATGGTCAGAAAAAGCAGCATAACATTTATTTTAACACTATGCAAAGCAAGAAAAAAAAGAGACAAATAGGACAATTTAATGTTACTTTGAATAGACTTATATGCTTTTTTAAATGATGTGCAAATTCTGCCCATGCTGCATTTCTCTGCTAAACCTTTAGCCTCTTTGTTCAATATTTTTCCAACTAACTATGCTGATAAATTCTATGCACTGAGAATAAATTCAACTGGCACTGAATCAGGGGGTTGAGTATAAATTCAAAGGATACTTCACTCTGCTAATATTAGTTTTTGATTACTTGATTTGCAAAGACAGCTGAACATATTCCAAGATCACAAGACGGATTGTTAGTTCAAGGTAAAGTATTAACTCTTCTTTAAAGGCCAGATCACATGCTTTAAATAGCAGATGCTGCACACAGAAGCAGCTCTGAATGTCATAAAAAGTGATTCATTTGTCAAAGAAACTGTAAAAAATGGTTTTATTTTAATCGATGTGACTTTGACATTAAACATTTTCATAAAATGTCATAAAAACACAAATAAACCACATTTTTGTCTTGCTTTGCACTAAGCTGTCATAATTCTTTAAAGATGACAACAAAACATTTCTATATTAATTGTTTGGTTAGAAGGTGAACTTTACAAAGTTTGTAAAGTATTTTGAATCTTTTGTGTGTGGCAAAAAAAAATTAACAAAACCACAAATCCATTGATGTCCACATAAAAAGTGAGATGCCTGTTTTAAATAACTGCAAAGAGTGCAATTTAGAGGAAGAAAGTATATCTTACTTTTGTGACATAAAAATATATTTCCATGTCTCTAAAAACTGGGAGTTCTTTGATTCTTTTTCCATCAAAAATGAGACCAATATTAAAATATGTTTACAAAGAGAAACATCTTTTTAGACAATTTTATTTATGTAAATATTATTCAGATAATTAAAGAAATGCACATTAGGCCCACATTACATCAAAGAAAATACTCATTTAATCCAAATTTGTATGTTTCTGTGTGTTTTCTGCAGGAAGCTGTGGGAGTAACGAGTTTCGGTGCACCAACGGACAATGTATTGACAAAGACTGGAGGTGTGATGGAACCAATGACTGCACAGATGACTCCGATGAGCGTAACTGTCGTAAGTACTCTAACTTCACTTTCCAGTTGTTCAATTTGTGCTGTACCTCTGATAATCTTATTCCTAAACTTGTCCCTCCTTGTCCCACCTGTAGTGATCAGTCTTATACTCTCTTGGTGGTAGTGTCTGCACCTTTACCTATTGTATAAACTGATGAAGAGGAGCACTGAGTGGTTGTATGTCAGCAGGTGTGGGGCTGAGTTAAAGCTGTCTGAGTTTGTCAAACAGAAAAGTTCTTTGCAGTGTCGTTGAAACATGATGCAAAATAAAGTAGAAGAGTATAATCCAGAAACACTTGACCTGCTTTGTTTCTTTGTGACAGCACCTCCAGCCTGCACCTCACAGGAGTTTAAGTGTGTGACAAGCGGGGAATGTATCCCATCAGGATTTGTCTGTGACGGGGAGGAAGACTGCATCGACGGCTCAGATGAACAAAGAACATGTGGTACAGAAAATAGACTGAATATTTATGTTGAGGAAAATAAATTTAACTTACTATTTTCTGAAAGACACATGCTAAAATCAGAGCTTGTGATATTTTAACATACTAAAGCCACTAGGTGGCTACATCATCTTATTTGTCTGATCCTTTTTAATATCAAGGTAAAACCCAGCATACATGCAAAGAAAAACTTCAGTTTCCAAACAACACTGCTAACTCAGTCTTATTTCAGGTGGTCGCACCTGCAGCCCAGACCAGTTCACCTGCAGAGAGGGTCAATGTATCCCTAACAAATACAGATGTGACCACGTGATGGACTGTGTGGACAACTCTGATGAGAACAACTGCAGTAAGACTTTTATCTCCATGAGCAGGGGAAGAGCCAAGTAGTGACCAAGGGAGGCCATGGGCACCGTAGAAATCTTTGGTCACTGCAGTGGCCACCCAAACAAAGCTGTTTTTATACAGAGAATGCACGGCTCAAATAGATAAGTCTCATGGTGTCATTCTAAATGGTAGTGTTTGCCCCTGTAAGTAAATAAAAGAATAAAAACACAATTAGATTCTCAGCAATCACTGTCCTTAAGACCTTCTTGCTACCCATAATTTCTGAAATGGAAGATGATTTTTTTAAATAATGAGTATTTTGTTGCCAATAAAGCTCTGTATTTTACAGATTACCCACACTGCAGTGAGAAGACGTGTGCTAATGGGGCCTGTTACAATAACTCTCAGCACTGCAATGGGCTGCAGGACTGCAGGGATGGATCTGATGAAGTTAACTGCAGTGAGTATAAATCTCACAAAAACAGTCTCTGAAGAGTTTGCAAATAAACATTTCATTTTCTTTTACCTACTAATAATGCGTTTTAGTAAACACACGACTGTTTGAATTTACGGTAATTCATTTGTGTTTCATTTACAGCATCTCAGCACTGTCCCATCCACCAGTTCGAGTGCACAAACGGCCTCTGTATCTCACACTCGTTTGTGTGTGACCACTGGGACGACTGCGGCGACAACAGTGATGAGCAAGACTGTGGTAAACGATGAATGACGCACCAATTCAAAAAAATCCAGAAGTGCCTAAAATTCTGCGACCAGTGTTTTTACTGCTGTTTATCTCTTTGAAGCGTATCCAAGCTGTAAAGGGAATGAGTTCAAGTGTTCCAGCGGCCGTTGTATTCCTCAGCGCTGGGTGTGTGACCAGTTCAATGACTGCGGGGACTACAGTGACGAGAAAGGATGTGGTGAGAAAACTTACTGACGTGGTCTTTAATTCAACACAGTTTATTTTAGTTATTAAGGCACAAAAATTGTATATTTCTCAACAAATTTTGCAGAAATTTAGCATTGAAGTAGCTAACCATCATCCGCAACACATACTTCAAACACTATGTACACCTGAGATTTTTGCCTTAAGCATTAAGCAGCCTTGTTTGTCTGTTAGCAAAATATCATCAACCACTGGACAGATTTTTATTAAACTCTCAGAAAGCAATCATCTTCAACTCAGTATCTTTTGTGGTCAACTTGATTTGAGTATTTGCCTCAGCTAGTCAACGTTAGCCAGCACAAAAAAGTTACAACTTAGTCAGATTTACAAATAAGCTAAAGTTTTATGTGGTCTTAGCTGAGAGTCATCCTCACACAGTAGATTGTACAGTGTGTGCTGAGAGAAATGGATAAGGGCAAAAGAAGACACTTAAGGCCTGAAAATTGTTCTCCAACAGATGAACAGTTAATGAAAATCATGTTTTTTAGGAAATAAGATAAAATCCATCATCATCCTTTAGCTTATCCATCCTTTATACATCAAGTTTTTAGCTAATGGCCCTTTAAGAATCACTTTATTGGTGCTAAAATACCATTTTATGTCTCAAATTGGTGTATTTCAGGTCATTTTAAAAGACTGCTAAAGAAATTAGAACAGATTTCATAAAACGTATTTAAGTAGCTTATTAATTTAAAATGAAACATTTCTCTGGAAATGGTCTCAAGTAAAAATAGATGTAAAGCAGCCAAAGTCCAAAACTTTGTTATTGCTGTAAGTGCATAATTAAACACTGTTTTTTTTGTACCTAAATAATGTATTTATGTTTTTTGCCACTTTTAGATAGTAACTCACGAGACTGTTACCCTGGTGAGTGGGGCTGTCCTGGCTCAACAATGTGTATTGCTGTTGGTAAAGTGTGCGACGGCAAACCTGACTGTCCTGAAGGTACAGATGAAGCCAACTCCACTGCACAGCAAACCTGCGGTGAGTCTGTCTTGGCTGTTCATTTTTTTCATGATTTGACAAATCTTTACATATAAATGACACAATAGGGAGTGCTGCTGTTTATGACAATAAAAGGACAAGGAGCCTAATGCAGAGTGTTGTACATTTCTTTGTACTTTAATTTGCTTGTAAATCAAAGTACAGGGCTTTAAACCATGATGCACTAAGCTCATAAACCAGACTGTAACATTGTTATAACCTTTTTTCTTCTTAATTGTTATCTTCACACACACTCCTGGTTTAAGATTAACCTTTTATGTGTCATTTTCGGAAAATTATAGCAATAATTTTGGTCACGTTGATGTTCTTAAGTTGATGAATCCATAAAAAAAGCCATTAAATGTTTATGTAAGAGAACATAATGTGATGAATTTCTGTTCTAAGGCCTGGACCGGTGCTCTGCCTTGAGCTGTGAGTACCACTGCCACCCGTCTCCTCAGGGTGGTGCATGTTACTGCCCCGATGGCTTTATAGTAGCCAATGACAGCCGTTCCTGTGTAGGTGAGTGCTACAATAGATAGATAGTAGGAAGTTTTAAATTTTATCATGATTCAGCATAGAAGAGCTAGAGTTTGTGGCTTAATTCCACAGTTATCAGGCTACAAATTAGGTTATAAATCTTCTTCCTATTATCCAGAACATAACTCATGCATTTTGGCTCTGTTCCTCAGACTATAATGACTGTGATATCTGGGGGATCTGTGACCAGCTGTGTGAGGATCGTCCAGGGACGCACCACTGCAGCTGTGCAGACGGATACTTCCTGGAGCAGGGCCATACCTGCAAAGCCAACGTGTCAGGTACAAGCTAACACATGCTCAAGTTTGTTCAATGTTTGAAAATTCAAATTATTACAATCAATGAGACATTTTTTGTTTCTCAGCTGGATTGCCACAGCTTATTTTCACCAATGGAGGCGATGTGATGATGGCTGACATACACGGGCGCTTTGTCAGAACTCTGGTGCCATCCCAGGGCAGAGGTTTTGCTGTCGGGGTAGCCTACAACTTTCGCAGTAACATTGTCTTCTGGAGTGATACATACACAAAAAAAGTTAGTCTGATTAATCAATTATATTGTTGATATTTGATCTTTACCTCCATCAGGAAGTAAATTCTTCATCCATGCAATTAAAACACTACAATACAATATAGTAATAGGAAGTTGTGGTTTCATTAAATATATTATTTCACCTAAAACCCTTTAATTCCAGGTTTATTCTGCCAACTTTAATGGGGGGGACATCAAGGAGGTTTTGAACATATCAGTCAACAATGTTCAGAATCTTGCAGTGGATTGGGTCAACTTTAAACTGTATGTCTTAGAAGCCATGTTGGAACGCATCGATATGTGTGACTTTGATGGAAGCAATCGAGTAACACTCGTGGCTGAAAACCTGGAAACTCCTCATGGTCTTGCTCTGGATTCTACAGTGGGGTGAGTTCACATGTCTTAGTTTGCTGAGGAACAAAATCAAAATCACGTTGGAGAAGATACAAGGTTGTATACAGTATAACAATTATTTAAAATGATTTAAACTTAAAATGGAACCCAACAATGGTGAAGGAAGAAGGATCATTTGAAGAAAGAAGGATATAAAGAGGGGGGGGGGGTATGGTGACTGACAGGTGATGTAATGGACAAACTTAAAGAGAGCAGAAAGTGGGACAAACTAACAAGGGAATACCGGAACATAAAAATTCAACCAACAGGATATCATCAAAACTTGACAAGGAACCACAAAATCCAAAATTGTGGAAAGGAGACCATGAAGAAAGCATACTAAAAATCTACGAAGCACAGCTTAGACTTTAACAAATTAACATTGATTGTATGAAACGATTGTTACCAAAGACAGTTTATTAAGAGAATGAGTATTATCATTTTATTGTTGGTCAGTATCCTGTTTCAAGGGTTTCTGTTTTGTTTGCAGCTATATGTTCTTCACAGACATGGGTGTTGGTCAAAAGGAGACAAAGCTTGAGCGTGCCTTCATGGATGGCAGCAATCGTGTGGAGCTGGTCAAAAACAGGCTGGGCACACCAACTGCAATCACCCTCGACATCGTCACCGGGAGGGTCTATTGGTCTGACAGCCACTTTGACACCGTGGAGACTGTCACCTACAGCGGTTTAGACAGGTAATGTTTGATAAAGACATAAAACATGATCTGTGATTTGTTCTTTTTGACTGATTGTCTGAAATGTGTTTTTTTTTTCGCCTTTCAGGAAAATTGTCCTCAATGGGGGAACACAGTCTCCACATCCTTTTGGGATGGCTGTGTTTGAAAATCATGTTTTTTTCACTGACTGGACCAAGATGGGTGTCATCAGAACCAATCGGTTTAATGGCAGCAACCCAGCACTCATTTATCGTACTGTTAAGCGCCCGGGTCATGTTGTAGTCTCACACTCTGTCCTGCAACCTTTTGGTAAACAAACCCTTAATTTGTTGTCTGGATTTCTCTATGATTGCTTAACAAGGCTCACACCTGTGTTGTCTTGCAGTGATGAACCCTTGTGGGAGACACAATGGTGGCTGTCAGCACATTTGTGTATTAAGTCACCGCTCTGACAATGATGGTTTGGGCTTTCGCTGTAAATGTCGCTATGGTTTTGACCTTCAGCCTGACCGTCGAACCTGCTTCAGTGAGTTTCCCATGTATTGAATGTGTTTTATTGATGGTACAGACAAAGCAGTTTATGAGTCCTGAATGCTATGTATATCAATCATTATATTAGTTTGACTGTTTTCAAACATAAAAACATTTTCAGGGTAGAAATATGTTTTTGTGACCACGGCCTCTCTTTCTTCATATAGAGGTAAAGGACTACTTGTTGTTGGCCACCTCTCTGGCAGTGAGGGGAATCCCTCTAAACATATCCTTGCAGGAGGATGTCACACTTCCCCTAACAGGACTTGGAACCTCATTTTCTGGATCTGCTGTGGAATTTGATGGAAATGAAGAGGCTGTATTTTACAACGACAGGTCCAGGGGCCTGGTTTACAAGTCAACCCTTAACGGAACCAGTGAGTTTTTGTTACATCTGTATATGATGGTGATGTTACTGTCCTGTGAATAAATCTGTACATCTACAATGGGCTGTAAAACTGAGAAGTTCTTAATTTTGTGGTTCATTCCTCACTTTATTTTCTTTTGTTTGCTCCATCAGTTCAGCAGATTTTGACAGGCTACAGAGTGGGAATCATTGATGCTATGGCTTATGACTGGACCTCCAAGGTTTTGTTCTGGACCACAACCTCCTACAGATCAGTGGTGGCCTTCAAAGTCACAGACAAGTCCAGACGAGATATTGTTACAGGACTGAGGAACCCAAAGGGTATTGCAGTGCATCCCAGTGCTGGGTGAGTCCTGAGAAGAAAGTTATTACAACTTAAAATAGTTTGTTTGAGCAAATTTATTTTAAATTATATTGTTAATCCACAGCTACTTGTTCTGGTCAGACTGGTATCGTCCAGCTGTGATAATGAAAGCCCACACTGATGGCAGCAACTCTGTTCCTCTGGTCAACACAACACTGGGATGGCCATATGGACTTGCGCTTGACTACATGTAAGTACACTGTCAGCATAAGTTATGTATTTATGCAATTAAAAATCCAAAGATAATCATGCTGCGATGATGTTATTTAGTTCCCCGGTTGATTATTCATGTTTTACAGAACGGACAGGCTCTACTGGGTGGATTCTCTCCTTGATCAAATTGGTCACATTGGCATAGAAGGAACTGACAGGCAGACATTTACCAACATTGGCCAGATCACCCAACCTTACTCTTTAACTGTTTATTCAGGTAATCTCACTGATTGCATGTGTTACATATATTCATAATTGTTCAAGTGACTTTGTTCATGCTCTCTACAGGCCATACAAATCAAATTCCATGACAAAATTTGTCTGCTCATATCTAACTTTTATGCTAAGAGGTGAAATATTGAAATAGCATTTTCTACTTTGTAGACTACCTGTATGTGTCGGATGTAAGAACCAGAGGAATATTTGAGATGAGAAAGAGGGATGGAGGAGGAAACATTATGATCCGACAAGGAGTTACAGGCATTATGAACATCAAGGCCTACACAGCTGACCTTCATAGCAGTAAGTTCACATGGAGTTAGAACCTGGAGTCCTTTTATTGCCCAACTTGAATAATATAAATACCATAATACCAGAATAATCAACCCTCCAGACTGAGTTAATGAGTAGTGACTCAGTCATTATTAAAAATCTACAAATTTACTTACTGATACTTTGGTGTCCTCTCACAGCTTTCACCAGCCGCTGTAATTCCGTGCCAAATGGGCTCTGCAGCCACTTCTGTTTCCCAACTCCCTTTTACAGCCGGGTATGTGGTTGTCCTTATGGTATGAAGCTTCAGGCCAATCAGAGGGACTGCATCAAGGACGATTCTGTTCCCCCACCTGATACTAACTGTGGTGACTATTCCTTTGAGTGTGATGAAGGGCGTTGCAGGCCCAACTCTTACCGCTGTGATGGAATCATTGACTGTGTAGATCAGACAGATGAGGCCAACTGCACTCATACAGGTACATGTGTATGATTATCTACTTTTCGCAAATTAACAAAAGATATCAACTGAGCAAGCAGTTGAAAACCTGACATGTCTTCTCCAGGGGCTACATGCTCTCCATCAGCTTTTACCTGCAACAACAAGCACTGCATTTACTCCAGCTGGCGCTGTGACGGTATAGACGACTGTGGAGATGGTTCTGATGAAATGAACTGTCCAACACGGCTCCCCACCACATGCGCAGCAGACTACTTTACCTGTGATAACGACAGGTGCATCTCTAAAACCTGGTTGTGTGATGGCGACAATGACTGCGGTGATGGCTCAGATGAACACAACTGCAGTATGTTCATCATTTCTTCTGTTTTAATCCCTTTTTTAAAAATATGCACCCTTTAAATGAAGTATAAATCTATCGATAATAATTAAATTTGTGTGTTTTCCAGATTCAACTATCACTACATGTCCTCCTAACTACTTCCTGTGTCCTGACCACCGCTGTATCAATAGCTTCTATGTGTGCGACGGAGACCAGGACTGCTTGGATGGATCGGATGAGAAAAATTGTGGTAGGATGCTCTAATATTTGGGGTTTTCTCTTGCATGTTTGCTGTAGTACAAGAAGGCTTTTTCATGCTTCATCTTCTTTTCAACTCCTTTCAGAGTTTTCCTGTGAATCCTATGAGTTTGCTTGTACCAGTGGAGACCAGTGTGTCAGTTCCAGTTATCGCTGTGATGGTGTGTTTGACTGCCGGGACCATTCAGATGAACAAAACTGCCGTATGTTAACCAGACTAACTGATACAAATAACAAACCTGATCAGATCAGTTATGTTTAGCAATGTTTAGCTTTCCTGGTTTCATCTGGTACCCACAGCCACTCGAGGTCCAGGCCTTTGCCATGACCACGAGTTCCAGTGCCAGACGGATGGTTTGTGCATACCAGACGAATGGGAGTGTGACGGCCATCCAGACTGTGAGGATGGATCTGATGAGCACCACCAGTGTCCAGCTGTCACCTGCAGGTCTAACGATTTCCAGTGTGCCAACAAGATGTGTATTCCAACAAGCTGGCTGTGTGATGGTGAGAATGACTGTCGAGATATGAGTGATGAGCAGAACTGCCCCACCCCTCCCTTTAGCTGTCCCTCTGGACAGTGGTTGTGCCCCACTGACCAGATGTGCATTGATTTGGACAAGGTTTGCAATGGTCAGAAAGACTGCCCAAATGGAGCTGATGAGTCCCCTATCTGCAGTGAGTATCCAATCATTTATTTCCTTTACACTCAGTGAACACAGTTCCATTTGTCTACAAAATAAAAAACACTAATTGTTATCTTCTTTCAAAAAGATGAAGATGACTGTGCCCTGAACAATGGGGGCTGCAGTGACGGTTGTGTCCAAGGACCATTTGGAGCTCAATGCACCTGCCCACCAGGGTATCAGCTCCTCAATGACTCCAAGACCTGCGAAGATATAGATGAGTGTCAGATACCTGGTTTCTGCAGCCAGCAGTGCTACAATGAGAGAGGAAGCTTCAGGTGCCACTGTTCAGATGGTTACATCCTGGAGCCTGATGGACGCACGTGTAAAGCTACAGGTAAATTACCAAAGTAAAAAATAATGATAAAGTTAAACTGAAACAAAAATAGTTATTAAACTTTATGTACAAGAATACCTGAAACAATGTATTTTTCTTCTCTTAGACCAAGAGGCAGCTGTACTTTTGGTAGCCAGGCGTAGTCAAATTGTTGCAAATCAGATCAATCTGAAACCACCCCAGATGAACCCGGTGGTCAGCGGCTCAAGCATTGTGACTGTAGACTTTGACCGCATGACTTCCAAAATCTACTGGGCCGATGCCACAGAGAAGAAAATATGGAGTGCCTATCAAAATGGCACAGAAAGACAGGAAGTAAGTGAAATGATACACATCATGTTGAACAATAAATCAAGATGTGTTAACCACAGATGGTCAGTATATCTTAATAGAGTTTGGGTCTATTGCTCAATGTATTGCCTGTATTAGGTGTTCTCCAGTGGTTTGATGGAACCAGAGAGTATTGCTGTGGACTGGGTGGCTCGGAATCTGTATTGGACTGACTCTGTCATGGAAAATATTGAAGTCTCCACCCTGGATGGTCGCTATCGAAAAGTCCTCTTAAACAAAAATGTCACTAGCCCTCGTGGACTTGTTTTAGATCCCCGTAACTAGTGCGTAATTTCTATAGTTTGGTACATTATTATTTTTTAACTTTATAGTTAGCTCTTGAATTGTGTAACGCTTAACACCAGACCAGTAAGAGTTAGTACTACTTAGTAACCCTTTGTGGCAGATATTTTTATGACACTGTTGCTCTTTTCCAGTACTTATCTAATGTTTTGGTCAGACTGGGGTCAGAACCCTAGAATTGAGCGAGCCTGTATGGATGGATCCGTGAGACAAGTCATTGTCAGCACTAAAGTCTACTGGCCCAATGGCCTGGCTCTGGACTACACTACACGCAGAGTTTACTTTGCTGATGCTTACCTGAAATATATTGACTACTGTGATTATGATGGCAAAAACCGGTACCAGGTCATGGCAAGTGACATGGTAGGTTACACACGCTGACAATATTGGTAGTTAAGAATAAGGTACCAAAAAAAGTTTAATAACAAAAACATTGTTGTCTTACACAGGTTCTCCAGCACCCACATGGTATGACTGTATTTGAGGACAGTATTTATTGGTCGGAGCGCTACACCAGCAAGGTGATGAGGACGAACAAGTTCCATGGAGGAAACGTCACTATTTTAATGAACAATATCTATCAGCCTATGGGGATTGTTATGGATCATCCCATCAAACAACCAGCAGGTAGCCCACATTTAGATGTCAAATGTTACTGAGCTTTGTAAAATGTTGAGTGTTGATGCAGACTAGATATCAGTAATAAATAACAAAAAATCCAGAAAGAAATGAACTTTATATTGTTTAATTCTCAAAATTATGGTCCATGTAAAATCACCAATTCTGGTATTGGAGTGACAAATAGTGGTTGAAAGTGATAAATGTTCTTCTCAGTCTGAAGGTGATTCTGTGCTTCCCTACATAGCCATCAACCCTTGCAGAGAGCACTTTTGCACACAGCTGTGTCTGCTGTCCAACTTGAGACCCAGGTACTACACCTGTCATTGTCAGTCTGGATGGAAGCTGGATAATGACCAGCGCACCTGTGTCAAAGGTAGATGTGATGTTTCTCCACCACTTTACACAATCTTTGACTCAATTGAAATGTTTGGTACATGTATTCATCCATTTTATTTCAGATGAGACTCCCTTCCTGATGGTGGTCAGAGATTCTGTTATCTTTGGCATTCCCTTGGACCCCACAGACCCATCCAACAATGCCATGGCCCCAGTGTCTGGCATCAGTCAGGGGCGAGACATCGACTTTGATGACCAAGAGCAGTTTATCTATTGGATTCAGAGCACAGTCAGTTACATTGACAAACTGCAGAAATATTTTGTTAATCTTCCAATCTTTGCAATCTTTTTGATAAAATGAGCTAATAAGATGAGCGATCAATCATTGTTGTCAGTTATGGCAATTGCAAGTTTTACTGTTTAAAATGTGTTATTTTTTTATTTTATTTTATTAGGGTTCAGTTTGGCAAGTGAAAACCGATGGCACCAACAGATCTGAGTTTGCTCCAGCTGCTTTTATGGGCTCGCCATCTGGTCTGGCTTTTGATTGGATAAGCCGAATAATGTATTATACCAACCCCACTAGCAAAACCATTGAAGTAAGCACTTTCTGAACAAAAGAAGAAAAAAACATGTAAAAAACGAGATAACATTAAGTCTTTGTCAAAATAGAATTTCTTTGTGTTTTCTCGATTAGAAAGTAAATAAATAAAAGGTTGCCCTTTTTATAGGTTATCCGTGTAGATGGAAATGAGAAATACAGGAAAACTCTCATCGCCTCAAATGGCAAACCAGAAGGAACAGGAGAACCTGTTGGGATTGCTTTGGATCCTGCCCGAGGGTAATGCGTTGATGAAGATTAGGGGGTGGGTGGGGGGATGTTAAAGAATTATTCAGTGGTCAGATGTAAAACTCTAGATGCTAAATAAAAGCCCATTGACCAGTAATTTCTTGAACTCATCTCTTATTTCACTTTTCTGCTCTTCACAGGAAACTGTTTTGGACAGACAAAGGGTCCAACAATGGAGTGCCTCCGAAGGTTTGCAGTGCTGATATGGATGGAGGCAACCTCAAGAATCTTTACACGGAAAACCTGGCAAACATAGGGTTTATTGCTGCCGATATCTCAGCCAGTAAAATTTATTGGGGTCTGGCAGGCACAGGGGTGGTATGTACCAAAACCCACTTGCTTATTTGTCTTAGTTTGACTATTCTTGATTAACTCTTACAACTGTTTTGATCAGATTGAGTGTGGCACGATGGATGGGGTAACCCGCACAAACGTGGTCAGTGGTCTCTCACACCCATGGGGTCTGACAGTCTACCAGAACCACTTGTACTACACAGATCTGGACTATGAAGTAATTGAGAGGGTGGACAAAGAAAATGGTGCCAACATGGTGGTTATGAGGAGCAGCATGTCAGGCCTGCATGCTCTCAAAGTACATGCCCGAGACAGTATGTAAATTTAAATCAAACTTGCAATTTATATTCTTTAAGTTTCTCTGATCAGCAGCACTCACTTTCATTACTGCCTCTTTCATCTCAGACTCAGCAGGGACCACCAATGCCTGCAGCTCTAACAATGGAGGCTGTCCACATCTCTGCCTCCCTAAACCGGACAACAAAAAGACTTGTGCCTGTACCACAGGATTTTACCTTTCCCCTGATGGCACCCGTTGTGAACAGTATGACTCATTTGCCATTGTCTCCACCCTCCGGTACATCCGTGGCTTTCACATAAACAGCTCTGATCATTCTGAAGCAATGGTGCCTGTTGGTGGAAGTATGTCTGTTTCAAATATTTTGCACTAATTAGCTGAAGACAAATTCTTATATTATAGGGTTTGATTTTCTAATATTATTTCTAGCCTTCTGCTAACATGCTAATTTTGCTTTAGCAACCTATTCAGTAATGGACAGATTGGACCTCCATATTCAATCTGGCTTTGTGTACTGGAGTGACAACAGCAGTTACACCTCATACAGAGGAATCTACAGTGCGAAAACAGATGGAGGAAGTTACAGTCATATCATCAGTTCAGGTGTTGGGAAAAGAGGCATCCAGGGTCTGGCTGTAGACTGGATTGCAGGTATGAAGATTCAAAAAAGTTACCAGAAATTTAGTTGGATTTCTTAAAACTATGCATAAAAATTATTTTGTTGTATTTCCCAATTTTTTTCAGGTAACTTGTACTTCACCAATGCCTTTGAGAGTGAGACCCTCCTTGAAGTAATGGCAATCAACACCACCTACCGAATGATTCTCTTCAAGAGCTTCCAGGACCAGCCCAGAGACCTGGCAGTCAGTCCTAAACTTCGCTGCCTGTTTTGGACTGATGGCGGCCAAACACCCAAGATTGAGCGGGCCCTGCTGGACGGCACAAACCGCACCATTTTGGCATCAGAGAGCCTGGCGTCACCTCGTGGCCTAACAGTAGATTACACTAATGACTTCCTCTACTGGACCGATGATGTTCTTGATATGATCTCCCGAATGGCCATGGATGGAACACAGAGGCAGATTATCCGCTATGGGAGTCGCTATCCTTCTCCAGTAGGAATGGCTATTTTTGGAAACTACATGCTTTGGGTGGATAAAAAGCTTGAAAAGCTTTTTCAAGCCAGTAAAGACCCAGCCAATACTGACCAGGCAGAGGTGAATAAATTAGTTTTATTGTTGATTCAGCTTTGTGAATTCCTCTAGAAGTGACCAAATAATATGTTTCACATAAAACACAATATGGGCACAGAAAAAAATAATATATAGTAGTATATCTAGAATACTTAATCACATAGATATTGGCTGTTCACATATAGCAGCTGTGTGTACCTATTTCTAATTGTTATTAAATATAAATTGGTTTCCTAATTTAAAATATATTTTCTTTACAAAATGTTATAAATTTGTGAAAAAAAGTTTGTAAAATAGTTTGCAATAATTATACATGTCAACCCTTTTGAATGTTTACATGTACACTGATCTTCTAAAATCTGTAATTTCCACAAAAAATCCACACTACTCTCACATGGTAAAGGGAGTTACCAAAGTGGCACAACACCACCCACCTCTTCCTCCAACCGTTGAAAGGAACAGTCTGGGAATACAAATTGACAGAAAAGCATTGATTTTGTGGTACGACACAGTTGCCACGGTGCTGCAAAGCGTTAGATTTCTTTATATGTTTTATATCTTTATATACACCTATAAAATGGGTGAAAATCTGTGTAATTTACAGACAATCCAAGATGACATGTATGAATAATAAAAAAAAAGAAAGAAAACTAACACCACTCACCAACCATATTGTTTTATATGTTACTCCCAGGTAATCCGAGACAATCTTGATGGCCTGATGGACGTCACCATTTTTGACTCTCATGTTCAGCCCACATCAGCCCACCAAGTAGGCTTTAACCCCTGCCAGGAAAACAACGGACGCTGCCAGCAGCTCTGCTTTGCCATTCCAGACCAGGAGCATCCCAAGTGTGGCTGTGCACATGGGTCATTGCTTAGTAATGGAGTATCATGTGGTTATGGACTAGATGAGTTTCTAGTTTTCACCACAGATTACACCCTGAACAGCATGAGATTAGACCCAACCGATCACAGCACCCCCTATCCGACAGTGAACTTGGGGTACAACTTAATGGCTTTGGATTATGATTTTAAGGAAAAGCGTGTTTTCTTCACCCAGTATTTAGGTTTAGGTCGGAGCAAGATTGGTTATGTCACCACGACATCGATCACCAGCCCTCCTGTTATTGTTGCCTCAGGTGAGTTTAAAATTATCACTGCTATGTTTGTCTTGTTTCATTTCCTTCAAGTTATCATTGTTGTCACTCCAAATAAAACCCTCTTTCTGTATATTTTACTCAGACCTTGATGACCCTGAAGGATTGGCTTATGATTGGATCAACAAGCGTCTCTACTTTACTGACTACTACAAACGTAATGTCCAGGCGATCGGGATGGATGGGTTAAACCGGTCAATCATCGTCCATGCAAATCTCCCCAGAGGCATCATAGTTGACCCGTGCTATGGGTAAAATAATTGGGACATGGTTCTTAGTTTTATTTATGAAAATATAAAATACACTCATGAGTTTATTATGGTTCTCACTTCACAGTTACTTGTACTGGACAGACTGGGGTTATCCAGCTAAGATTGAGAGATCCACGCTGGGTGGAAACTTCCGAACTGCTATAATCAACAGCAGCCTAACAACACCGAATGGCCTGTCTTTGGACTATGAAGAAAGAATGCTTTACTGGGCTGATTCCTCACTGTATGTCCATATGTTTCTAATGTCATATAGAGTGGAAATAAGACAAATGATTTTTTAAAAATGATTTATTTTACTCTCATTCCCTTTTTTAGTGACAAGATTGAGCGGGCCACTTTGACCGGTGAGAATCGGCAAGTGATAGTGCATGGAGTCCAGTACCCATTTGCCATGACTGTCTTCCAGCAGGACATCTTCTGGACTGACTGGACAGAGAGAGCTGTGTTTAGGGCTGGGAAGGATGATGGCTCTGGCTTTGCTGTGCTAGCTCAGAATATGCAATACCGGCCAAATGACATCCATGTCTATGCTGCATCTAAACAGGAGAGTTGCTCCAGCTTCTGTCAACAATTTAACGGAGGCTGTAGTCACATCTGTGTTTCTGGTAGGAGTCACAACCACGAAAAAGGAACTAGTTTTTCTAATGTTTCACCAAGGTTACAAAAACTTGATTTATACATTCGTAAGACTTTAGCCACAATAGTCTCAATATGTCAAGTGTAGAACTTAAAAAAAATGCTTTTAGAAATGTCCTCATGTGGTTTGGAGTCCTGGGAAATTTCAACACAACATGAAACACACTGTTAATTAAAAAGACAAATTATCTGTCTAGTCCCTCTGGTTTCTCTCAATTATTTGACTCGCTTATCTCCACATAACCTCTCCTGCAGGTCCAGTAGGCCCAGAATGTCAGTGCCCTCATGATGGGAATTGGTATCTAGCAAATAATGGTAAAGACTGCATCAAAGACACAGGCAAACGTTGTAAGCCAGACCAGTTTACCTGTCTGAATGGGAACTGTATCTCAGCACGATGGAAGTGTGATGGCTACAATGACTGTCAGGACCAATCAGATGAGCTGGAGAGAGTGTGTGGTGAGAAAAAAGGACTTTTAGATAGCTTCATTTTAATTCCCTCCTGTTTATATATGTAAAATCAGGATGGTAAGAATTCTACTCTTTTGCTACCCAGCCTTCCACACCTGCTCATCCATGGACTTCACCTGTGACAACGGGCGCTGTGTCCCACTGAGCTACGCCTGTGACTACACAGACGACTGTGGTGACAACAGTGATGAGCGAGGCTGTCCCTACCCCACATGTAATCCTTCCACTGAGTTTACCTGTGCCAGCGGGCGCTGCATCAACATAGGCTTTGTTTGTGATGGCCACAACGACTGTAGAGACAATGCTACATCTGATGAGATCAACTGTCGTAAGTGGCAATAAGGCTGAGTGGGAGTTTGATTCATTAACTAATGTACTGATCAGAATGGATACAATACAAAGGGAGTATTTGTCACCTATAAGAGACAGTTTTATGGTGTCAAATAATTGATCTTATCTTATAATTTTTTATTTCCAGCTGACCGCAACTGTCCTTCTGGTCAAATCAAGTGTGAAAGAACTAATATCTGCATCTACCCTGAAAGCTTATGTGATGGCTTTAACAACTGTGGGGACAACAGTGATGAGAATCCTCTTTTCTGTGGTAAGTTGTTGTAAAGACTTGATCACTTCTAAGGTTTGAAATTCATCAGCCAGTTGTTGACTTATGTTGTGCATTACTGGGGAACAGCGGGTCGCACGTGTGATCCAAACCAGTTTCGATGCGATGGAGGAAAGTGTATCCCGCAGACTTGGGTTTGTGACTCATTCAAAGACTGCAATGATGGGACAGATGAGCCATCCTCTTGTGGTAAGTTGGTTGGATTTATGTATCATAAATTAATAATCTGTTACATTTATTTTGTGACTAAAGCTGTGAGAACACAGTTGCATGCATTAGCTCTAATTATGGTTTGTGATTTAAAGCTAATGTTGCATTGATGTGTTTGTAATTCAGATATTTTTTTCTTTTTACACAGAGGACCTGATCAAAACATGCAGTCCAGACCAGTTCACATGCACTAATGGGAATTGCATCCCTCAGTCACTGGTTTGCGATGGCAACAATGACTGTTGGGACAATAGTGATGAGGTTCCAGAGCTGCAGTGCGGTGAGACACATTTAGTTACATATCACGTCACAGTTTTTGTTTTAGTTCTTCAATTGTAATATGTTCATTAGATATATTTGTTATGCTTTCATTTTTAGCAAATGCTTTCTGGCCTTTTACAGTTTATGCAACAACATATTTCTTTGTCTATTAGGCCAGCGCACTTGCAGTCCCAACCAGTTCACCTGTCCTACCTGGTACCCGGGCCACCCCCGCTGTGTGCCTATGACAGCTGTATGTGATGGAGACAAAGATTGTGCCAACGCAGCTGATGAGCTCCAGAACTGTCCCAACCGGACCTGCCAAATGAACGAGTTTGCCTGTGCCAACGGACTCTGCATCCTCATCCCATACCAGTGAGTATAAAACATGTTGGAGTATATGAAAAGCAAAGGTTTGTCAATGAATCTGGAAACTAAGCATCCTGTCCTGTTCTTTCACAGCTGTGACCGAGTGAATGACTGTGGAGATGGCAGTGATGAGTTGGGCTGTCAGTACGACACGTGCCGCAGCAACCAGTTCACCTGCAGTAACGGGGCCTGCATCTCCACCTACTATGTTTGCGATGGGGAGAATGACTGCATGGATGGATCAGATGAGGCAGAGAGCTTGTGCAGCACACCACAACCTACCTGCTCACCCCAACAGTACTTGTGCAAGTCCGGAGAGTGCATTGACCTCCAGAAGGTGTGCAACGGGCAGAAGGACTGCGAGGACAACAGTGATGAAAAAGGCTGTGGTGAGAGAAATGGGATAATGTTCAGATTAGTATTTTCATGGTTTTAGTTTAACCAAATTTTAGTATTTTTGTTTTTGTTCTAATATACAGAATTTTCTCTACTCCTTTTTTCTTCCAACTATTTAGGGATAAATGAGTGTCTTAACCCGGCTGTCCATAAGTGCGCTCAACTTTGCACCGACACTCTCACTGGTTATTACTGCTCCTGCAACCCAGGCTTCCATCTCATGCCGGACGGCAAAGCCTGTGAAGACTTAAACGAGTGTGCCAGCACACCTGCTGTTTGCAGCCAGATCTGCGAGAACACAGTTGGCTCGTACCACTGCAAATGCGCCCCAGGGTATATTCGCGAACCGGATGGACGTAACTGTCGTCAGAACAGCGGCATCGCCCCATTCCTGCTGTACAGTAATCGCTACTACATCCGGAATTTAACCACAGACGGGTCACAACTGAGTATAGTTCTGCAAGGGCTGTCCAATGTGGTGGCATTAGATTTTGATTACAATGAGAAGAGGCTCTATTGGTTGGACACAGGGGCAAGAAAAATTGAGCGGATGCGTTTTGATGGCACAGACAGGGAAATGCTTGCGACTGAAAATTTAGGAGGAGCTGAAGGCCTGGCAGTGGACTGGGTGGGCAGGTGAGGGGAGAACTTTACAATTCAAGCTTGAAGAGAAGTTTTTTTGCTAATATTAGTCAGTAATAATATTTTGCATCCTGCAGGAAGGTGTACTGGGTGGATAGTTATTACGGATCGATTCATGTGATGGAGTTGGATGGACGCTATCAGAAGAAGCTGCTGACAGGACATTTTAAAAATGGAAATGACACTTTTATTATCAGCCGACCACGTGCTGTGGTTGTCAACCCTAAATTTGGGTACTCACAAACACACACACACAAGCAATCATATGATCACACAATATTTCAAATATGTCTGCAGACAAATCAAAGAATAAATAAGACAGCTAATAAATAATAATGTTTTCATTGAATCTGTTTGCTCTTTGCTGAAGACTTCTGTGTTGGACTCTTCTTGTCCGTACCTTTGTAATGCCTGTTTCTCAGATGGCTGTACTGGACGGACTGGGCTGACAAGGCTTATATCGGCAGAGTTGGCATGGATGGAACAAACATCAGCGCCATCATCACAACCAAGCTGGAGTGGCCCAGCGCTCTGACCATTGACTATACCACCAACAAGATCTTCTTTGCTGATTCGCATCTTAACTTTTTGGAGTGAGTTGTTCAGAAAGAAAAGGATTTTAAAAAAGGGGGAAAAATAAAATTTTTCGCATGAATCCCGAGAGCTGATAACTCTGCTGAAAGTAGTTAAAACAGCTGAAATTGAAATTGTTGAGTTTAAACTAAGCAGAAGGTAACATTGTGGTCACTAAAAGCTAAAATGAGAAAAACATAATCAACAATTAAAATAAGGAAGAAGTGTAGCTAAATGGTAAAATGAGCAAAACAATGGCTAAAATGTAAATTAGCAGAACTTTAGCTAAAAAATGCAGAATGGTATCTAAAAGTGGTAATTTACTAGTGAAAGGTAGCAGAACTGTAGCTAAAAGTAGCTAAATGGTTGCTTACAGCTAAAATGAGCAAAACTATAGTTAAAAGGTAAAACAAGCAAAACATTAGCTAAAAGAATGGAAGCTGAAGTTTATAAGTAGCATAAAGACAAAAATAGAGCCAAAAAAAGAGTCAATTTTGAAAAAATATTTTTGAAGGAACTGAAGAGATCACTTCTTTGAGGAAATAATTTAAACAAAATAAAATATTTTGAAAAGTAATCCCAACAAAGCTGAACACTTTGATGTATGAATAACTAAAACAGAGCAAGCCTGCTGAACTAAATCAAGTTAGGTCCAAGAACTTGTTTAGATGAAATTAGAATCAGGAAAACAATGCTGACTCAGCATTCACACACATATACTTTAGTGCTGTAGCTTGTTTTAGCATTTTGCCTAAATAATATCTTCATGTATAAACTCTCCCATATATCTTAGCTTTGCAGACATGGATGGTCAGAACCGGCACCGGGCCATTGCTGGCACACTTCCTCATGTGTTTGCTGTTTCCCTGTTCGAAGACTGGGTCTACTGGACAGACTGGAACACTCACAATGTGGAGAAAGCCCATAAATACACAGGAGAGGGGCGCACAGTCATGGGCAATAACACACACCGGCCGAATGACATTCACGTCTGCCACCCCTACAGGCAGCCGAGAAGTATGTAAATGATGATCACAAACTTTTATATTCCTTGAATTATTTTTTTTTTTACATTCCCCTTGTTTTCCAGGTGAAAACCCTTGCTCATCACACTACCTCACCTGCAGTCATTTGTGTCTGATCGCTCCTGGAGGACAGCGAGCAACCTGCGAGTGTCCAGATCATTTTATCGGTATAGCTGTGGGATTCAAAATCCAGTGTGTGGCTGACTGCTCCAGTACCCAGTTTCGTTGTGGGGACAATGAGAAGTTAGTGTTATAAAATAATCAGTTTCATTTATAGGTCAACGCCTTTCAACGATGTGTTACTGAACAAAAAAAGGTTGACACTGGCACATCATAAAACGAGAAATAAAACCAAATGCAGTTTTTCTTTTTAGTTAATTTTCCTTCTTAATGTTTTTGTGTTTCCTCCTTTGTTAAGATGTGTGCCCATATGGTGGAAGTGTGACGGCCAATCAGACTGTGGCGACGGCTCTGATGAACCTCAAACCTGCCCACCTCGTTACTGCCCCATCGGCCAGTTCCAGTGTCAGGATGGCAACTGTACCTACCCTGGTTTCATCTGCGATAGTCGCCCTGACTGTCCCGACGGCTCGGACGAAGACGCTGCTCTCTGCAGTATGAAACCAAGAAAACAGCACTTATATTTAAACCATTTAGTGTAGAGACTTTAATAGAAAGCTTAAACAGAAGTGACTCACCTCATCTTCAAAATAAGCTAGATACCGCATAGCGGTACCATATATGACCCGCACATACGCAAAGCACCAATGCACTAGAACTCAGAACTCACCAGATTAGATTTATTGTTTTGGGTGGGGGTCTGGAGGGTGTGGGTGTGTGTGTGTGTGGGGGGGGGTCTCATTGGTGAGCCCAATAGATAGCCATCAGATCTAAAAAAATAAATAAATAAATCTGAAGCTCCTATGTTCAATAGTTTTTGAGATATAAAAATTTTGTATGTTCAGACTTTGCCTTTTCAGATGGAGACCCCTCCTCAGGGTTAGGGGGTGGGGGGGCTCATTGGTGGGCCCGATGGATAGCCCTTCATCAGAGCTAAACAACAAAAAGTCTGAAGCTCCTATGTTGAATAGTTTTTGAGTGATAAGCATCTTTGCATGTCCAGACACCTGCTTTTCAGATGGGTTGAGGGGTGGGGGTGGTGGGCCCAATAGATAGCCCTTCGTTAGAGCTAAACAACAAAAAAGTTTTCAAATGGAGCCCCTTCCTCTGATATGGGGTTTGTCGTAAAACTGATGGTGGCACAGTGTAGGTCGGACTCATCTACATTCCTACCAAATTTCACGTTGATCGGTGCAGCCATATCTATGCTACAATTGACTAAAAATCTCTGAAAAAATAAATAAATAAATAAAATAAAATTGTCTAAATGTTAGGAAGGTTAAATCCCAGGTGCAGAACTGAATGACTGACAGTCAAAAATGTGGCAAAATATGGCTTTATTAAATAAAATGGCTGGCGTGGCTACAAAAAGTACTAACACAAAAAGAAAAGAAATGGGCTTGGGTACGAGGAAACAGAACTCACTGACTGTGGAGAACATGAAGCAACAACAGAGCACTGACAGTAGGCTGAAGACAGAGAACAGAATGTAAAGAGGGAACTAATGAGCTACAATGAGAAACACCTGGAAGAGAAACATGAGGAGCAGAGACAGGCAGGAGAAGGTGAACAGAAAAAGGACTGAGTACAGGAACAAGAAGAGTAACCAAAAAACACACAGGAGTACACAGGCCGTGAAAAAAATAAATAAATAAATAGTACAAAAGCAATATGACTCCCACAATTATAGATTAAATTTTACAGCTTTGAAGTAACTGCTTTAGGTTTGGTCAGATTGTCTTTTCAATTTTCGATCCTTGTTTTTTGTAGGTGATCACCGATGTGAGGTGAACCAGTTCCAGTGTAAAAACAAGCAGTGTATTCCTGTGTCCTGGCACTGCGATGGTCGAAATGACTGCTCAGATGGCAGTGATGAGGATGTGGAGACTTGTGCTCAGAAAACCTGCCAACCCGGACAGTTCCAGTGTGCAACTGGCCGTTGTATCCCATCAAGCTACGTGTGTGACGCCCAGGATGACTGTGGAGATGGATCTGATGAGCCGCATGAAATCTGTAGTAAGTCCAACAACTGGAAAATTGTTTATTAAAACAAAAGATGCTGAGATCCAAGAACACTGTACAACTTTTATTTTTTATTTATTTATTTTTTTGTGTAGGGGTGTTAAATATGCAAAATAACTTTTTTTTTTTTTATATTTTACTATCATGTTATTCCCTCATCAAAACATACCCAGAGTGTTGAATCATTAATGCATGTTTGAGAACTCCTGGAATTTCCTGTGGTAGCCATTTGGAGCTACCTACACACACACTGGTACAAAGTACCACCTATTTGTACATAGCTCCTCCCTGGATCTCAGTCCCCACCTGAACTCCCACCCCACAGAGGACTCCTCCCCTGAAACATTGTTGTGAAGGCATGCTGAAGTGGAAGTGTCAAAAATGATAGTTTCCTAAAGAGACTGTGCCAATTTCAAGGAGCTTAGATAGGCTATGATGCAAAGTTTGATTTACTTTTGATATATACAACATTGTTATGACACCTGGAGGTAACAAGTTACTGGATTGTGGTATAGAATTGAACTATGTGTCAGGAAAATACATAAAACCCTTCTTTAATTCTTGAGCTTGTTGGACACCCCTGAGTTTGCACAAAAAAAGCTCTGCTTTAATTAAAGACAGCAGTGCATTGTGGGAGAATGAGTTGATATTTTCATGAAGCTATGAATTTCTCGGTCATTTGAGGTAAAACCAGTGCAGATTCAGCCTTGTCATCTTGTCTGAGTAAATTAATGATGTTATATTTCATGTACGGTTATCTTTCTAATTGTGTGTTGGTCAGATGATTTGTTCTGTTCTTATCGCTTCTTATCTTCCTCTGCCTTTAATCACAGTCATTTCTCAGCAAGAAGGTTGCAGGATTAGTCTATATACCAGCCCGAGGCCTTTCTGTGTGGAGATTGCATGTTCTCCTTCCACAGACCAAAAACATGCTTGTTAGATTAATTGGTAAATCTAAATTGTTCCAATGAGAGCGTGATTGTTTGTCTCATTTGTCTCAATGTGTCCATGTGATGGACTTGCAACCTGTCCATGGTGTCCCTGTAAAGTAAAGAAAATGGATGGATACACTGTGTGTGTGGAGTTCAAACTTCTTCTTAGAGTATATTACAATATATTAAACTCCAATCCCACTTTCCCTCTGATCTTCTTCAATTACTCCTCTTGTTTTTTCTCCAGTGGGTCCAGACTACAAGTGCGATGAGCTCACAGAGTTCGACTGCAAGACAAACTACCGTTGTGTTCCTTTGTGGGCCCGCTGTGACGGCACAAACGACTGCTTAGACAACAGCGACGAGCAAGGCTGTGGTCAGTTCTGATCCGTCAGCACACAGCTCTTTTTGGACGGCTGAGCCGTAATAGTTTAGCTTACATCATATCTAGTCCAGTTGTTGTAAAATCCAAGAAATATTTTGTGGTCCTTTTGTTAGTTTGATGAGAATTTTAATTTGCACTTGCCTTTTATAAACTATGTAGTGAAAAATAAACAGCATTTACAGGAATCTAACTTTGCGTTGAAATATTTCTTGTTTTCCAACTTTAATACTCCAACAGAGGAGCTGACCTGTGACCCTCAGGGAGATTTTCGTTGTGACAACCACCGCTGTGTCCCCATAAGGTGGAAGTGTGACGGCACCAACGACTGTGGCGACGGATCAGATGAGAGAAACTGCCGTAAGCTTCTAATTGATGTTTAAAATCACGATCAAACTTTGAAAAGAACACACACATGTTCGTTTCTTGTCTGTGTTCATTATCAGAGCCAAGGCCGTGCTCGGAGAGTGAGTTCCGATGTGACAATGATCAGTGCATCCCTGGGAACTGGCGGTGTGACCATGACAACGACTGTGGGGACAACTCAGATGAGCGAGACTGCGGTGAGCAGGAGTTGCATTTTTAAACTCACTTCCTCACTGTTTTTTTTGTTGTTTGTTTTGAGCAGTGTAGCTTCTTGGCTGTTTTCCAGAGCTGCTGACGTGTCGCCCAGGTTTCTTCCAGTGTGACTCGGGTCACTGTATCCCTGACGCTCTGAAGTGTGACGGCCGGGCCGACTGTCTGGATCTGTCAGATGAGACCACCTGTCGTAAGTAAACAAGAGGAACTAAAGGAAAACAGTCAAACCTCTGCTGTTTGTGATTACTAAACTAACTATTCAGGTTCAGAGGTTTAAAAAGAATGAAGGTGTGATGTTGTTGCATTGAAGTCATACAGGTTTTGGAAATATTTAACTTATTCAGATACACTTTATTGCCAAAAGTATTTGCTCACCCATCCTAATGACTGCACCAGTCCAACAAGGTCCATAAAGACATGGATGGCAGAGTCTGGTGTGAATGATCTTGACTGGCCTGCACAGAGTCCAGACCTCAACTCGATAAATAACCTTTGGGATGAATTAGAGCGGAGACTGAGAGCCAGGCCTTCTTGTCCAACATGTGACCTCACAAATGCTCTTCTGGAAGAATGGTCAAAAATCCCCATAAACACAGTCCTAAACCTTGTGGACAGCCTTCCCAGAAAAGTTGAAGCTGTTCTAGCTGCAAAGGGTGGACCAACGTCATATTGAATCCTATGGATTAGGAATGGGATGTCACTTGAGCTCATATGTGAGTCAAGGCAGGTGAGCGAATACTTGTGGCAATATAGTGTATCTACACTACCAGTCAAATGTTTTAAAATACCCTCATTTTCCAGGTTTTTTATTTGATATTCAGGCAGCTCAAGTCAAATGAACAGCTTGAAAGGGCACAAAGTTAAATGTTGAACTGCCAGTGTGATGATGTAGAGCTGTCCTGCTGGATCCAGGATTGGGTCTGCCACATTTCTTCCTGTCAGAGTCTCCACCAGTTTCTCAGTGCATTGTGATGGTGAAGGAAACTGGACTCACCAACACCTTGACTTTCAGTTTTGGGTCACCTTACATTTCCTTTAAATCCCTGGCAGTTTAACTCTTACCTTTTTACTCTTTCAAGCTGTTTATTGGACTTGAGCTGCTTGAATTTCAAATTAAATAACTGGGAAAATGAGCGTTCTTAAACTTTTGACTAGTACTGTATATTAAGATAACCCCTCATCTAAAAAGTAATTCTAAATGGTTGCAAGTGTATATTCGTGGTTAATCACAGACTGTTTACTTCATAAACAACCATCTGTCACTGATGGTAAATTAGAATCACTGATGGTTTAAAGGTTGAAGGTCTATAAAACTAGATTTAATTTGTTGAACATTAGCTTTTTTATCATCCTGCTTTAATCTAGTTTCGCCATCAACCTTTAACCAAATGGATTTTTTTCTAAAATGTTTTATTTTTCAGCATTTCTGTTGATTCTTTGATTTTTATCTTTAAAAACTCGTGTGTAAATAAGATATAATTTGCAGAGCTCAAGTTTTAGCAAAAATAAACAAATGCTAATAATCCTCCTCATAACTCTTCCGACCTCTGCAGCCACTCGTTACCCAGGAGGCCGTTGGTGTCCGCAGAATCAGTTCCAGTGTGCGAACCGGCTGTGTGTGAGCCAGAGCTGGGTGTGCGATGGTGTTGACGACTGTGGGGATCGCTCAGATGAACAACTCAGTCTATGCTGTAAGGGGAAAAATTCTTGTTAATGAATGATTTTGAAAGCCCTTTTTTAGTTTTCTGCATTTTTACTGTGTTGTTTCTGTGTAAAACAAACCGATATGGATTTTTCTGTACATTTCTGGAATTGCATTTGTTATGTTTACCAGTGAACATCACCTGTGAGATGCCGTCCAAGTTCCGCTGTGCTAATGGCTACTGCGTCTTCTCTGGCCTGCTGTGTAATAAAAAAGATGACTGTGGAGATGGCAGCGACGAGAAAGAAGATCTCTGTATGTCTCCCACATGTACATCCCACACTTATATACTGAAATAATATGGAATATCAAAATATACCTAACAGAAACTCAAAAGCACAACACACAAGGAAACAAGCAGGGAAAAGAAAAGTAAACAACTGTGCAGAGATAAACACTGTGCTTCTGCTAACATTAAATCCGGTTAAGTGCACTGCCCTGTTCTTTTTTTTTTCTCCCCTTGTTTTAAATGTAGCCATAACCAGATTTGTAATAAGTTGCAGGGATTGCCAGGCATTAGTCCAAACCCCTCTAATGCTCTAAACTTTCCTCTCTGAGGTCAATGGAATAGGAAATTCCTACATGACATCAGCGGTGGGGCAGATCACAAATCCTCAAACATTCAGTGGATAAGAAAAGAGTTCATTTTATGGCAATATTACACAATCAGCTTAAACATCAATCAAATTAATCTAAGAGAAGATTAAATAGTTAAATGCACAGGGTTCATGGATTTGTTTTTAGGCTGAAGATGGTTAACACGGTATGCATCATGTTATAGTAAAACTCAGAGATTGCTAATGTGTTTAAATTAGTAGTATTTGTCTTTTTATAGTGACTTTTTGACCATCCTTTACAGGCCGCGAGCCCACCCTCCCCCCCTGCACGCTGGAAGAGTTTAAATGTACCAACGGACACTGCGTGCCCCTGCCGTACGTCTGTGACCACAATGACAACTGTGGCGACCGAACGGATGAAATGGGCTGCAGTAAGTAAAACATGCCTTAAACCAGGGCTATTCAACTAAATTGCTCAGGGGGCCATCATTACTCAAAGCCAACAGCTCAAGGGTCAGACATCCCCGGGGTTGGGGGGTGCCCATTAATGGTATGAAACACTGTTGTATGTGAAAGTCTTTTTGTTTAATTTTATTTTTTAAGAAGATGGAACAGAAACGTGTGCTTCCAGTTGTTGGAAAACAACTTTTTTTTAGTGTTTCTATTTTCTGCGTTTTAAATGTGTTGCTTGTTTCCAGACTTTGGCCATGATCGAAATTGTGAAACTGAGAAGCTTTGCCAACAAGAATGCACCAATCTGAACGGGACCGGCTTCATTTGCTCCTGCAGGCCTGGATACAAAGTGGACCCAGACAGCACTTACACCTGCCTGGGTACACACAGATCCAACCCATAAACCATTCAATAGATTGAAGAAATATACAAACATGATGAGATTTGCACTTTTACCTCCAGTTTTGGCACCTATCATTTATCTTTTTTAGACATCAATGAGTGTGAGGAGTACGGAATCTGTCCTCAGGCCTGTAAAAACACCAAAGGCAGCTACGACTGCGAGTGTGCACCTGGCTACAGGAAAGTAGGAAATGGCGACATGTGTGAGGCTTATGGTGAGAACATTGTATTTTCTCTTGATGGCTTACTAAATTAGTTTTTTTATGTAATTTGGTTGCAATGAAAAGAAAATCACCATGAAACGCAGCACTCAAAACCCTTAAATCTTATTTCCGATTAGCCTGTGCTGCATTATTTATTAGTAATTCTGTTGGGTCAAGAGTCTATTTAAAAGCATTTGTTTTCCACTACAGGAGCGTCTCCTCTGCTGCTGCTGCCAGAGAGCATTCGTATCCGTAGGTTCAACCTGCAGACAGAAACCTACCACGACTTTCTTCAAGAGGAGGAGCGGATCATGGCACTGGATTACGACTGGGACCACAACAGCACAGGATTCAGTAAGCTCCAGTAAAATCAGATTAGTTTGGACAAAATACATTAAACCTTACATTGTGTGGATTTTTTTCCCCTCCTCAGGTATGGTGTACTTCACTGTTGCTGGTAAAGACTCTATCCCAGGTGCCATTAAGAGAGCGTATATACCATCAGTGGATGATGGCAGTAATAATATTGCTGCTGCTGTTGATCTGGGCATCAAATACATCACGTCACCAGATGGCGTTGCTGTGGACTGGGTGGGCAGGTAAGTTTGTCTGTTAGCATTCTCCTTTTCTGAAAATAAATATAGCATGTAATGGAAAAACTTCTCTTGTTGGATGTGAGTTTTAAAGTAAGTGTCATTTTTAAATGTTGTGCACATGCAACATTGTAAGACCTGTTGGTGCTTGGAGTGTGTGTGGAAAATGGCACTCAACTACAACCATGTCCAATTGTAGCCCAATATAAGTTACAGCTGTTTTTGTGTTGGTCATGGTTGATTAACTGTGGTGGCCTTCTTGAACTGTGTTCAGTCCAAAAGTTAACAAAAACATTGCCCTTTCATCTTTAGCAGCAAGCAATACATAGAGTAATCTTAATTTCTGCAAACACATTTCTTTTTTATAAGAAGTTGAATTTGGTATGAAATGATGTCACTTTTTTTCCTGCAGAAATCTTTATTGGGCAGACTCCAAGCTGAAGAGGTTAGAAGTGGCCTTGTTGGACGGACGCTACAGGAAACATCTTGTTAAGACAGATCTTGGTTTCCCATCTGCTGTGGCGGTGAATCCTCGACTGGGGTGAGGCAAATTGTCTTTCATCACCTTCAGAGAACAAACTGATGACTTTAAGGAGTTTTATTCGTTCTTTGTGTTTGCTGCCAAGGTTGTGTTTCCCCTGCATTATTAGCAGGTCAATGTTGCAACAAGTGTGTTCAATAAGTGTTAAATCAAAATTATTAGCATTCTACCTCCGCAAAGGTAGAACATACTTTAACTACCATTTTGGATCCCAGTTTTTAATTTCTGCTCATCATCCGCAGTATGCTGTACTGGTCCGACCGAGGGGAATCGGCTAAGATTGAGTGCTCCTGGCTGGACGGACAGAAGAGAAAAGTTCTGGTGGCCGACGGTTTGGGTTGGCCCACCGGTTTATCAATTGATTTCACCAACAGCGACAGAATCTACTGGTCAGACTCTAAGGAAAGCCGCATCGACTCTGTTCTGCCTTCAGGAGAGCAGCGTAGAACTGCTGTTTATATAGGTGAGGAATGTGAAGAAACAGTTTAAATGATATGAAAAAAAGCAAAGATTTCCTATACATGATTTGCTTGGAAATTATGTTTATGTGTGATCAAAGTTCCTGATATTGAGGAAGTTCATACAATTAATACTGATTTTATTTTCACGATTGAGGTTTATTTTATTCCATTTCATGTAGACGTGAGAAACCCTTTCAGTGTGAGCGTATTTGAGGACCACGTTTACTGGAGCACTGAGGAGAAAGGCGAGGTGTATCGACAAGACAAGTTTGGTCGCGGAGCCAAAGTCAAGCTGCTGACAGCGGGACCCTGGCTCAATCAGATCTCTGTGTACCAACAGCAGAAATACAACTCTATTGCCAGTAAGAGTCACGCTCATGTATGCAAATACAAAAATATTTGTGCTAAACTGTTGGCAGTAATGTGCAGAGAAGAGAAATCTCTAAGTCATGCTGTTCTATTTCAATCAGCGATACCTTAAGATGTTCAAATATTCATTTTTTATATTTATATTTGCAGTGAAGAATCCATGTAAGGGAACCTGTAGCCACCTGTGTTTGCTCCGGCCTGGTGGATACACCTGCGCCTGCCCTGAAGGCACCAGCTTCATCACCGGCAGCAACACCGAATGTGATGCAGGTAAAAAAAAAAAAAAAAGAGGAGCTTTTTCTTTTGTGTGTGCTATAAAAGCAAGAGGATATGAAGTAACATTAATTCATCTGTGACCTTTCCAGCAGCCAAACCGATAAAGCTTGAATTTTCTCATTTTTCCACATTATCTGAAGCACAACTAATGACTCCATGCAGACGTCAGTGTGATAATGCAGAATCCAGAGACATGCTGGCGGGGTTTTAATTCCTCAAAGATGAAGCATTGCAGAAAAGACTCATACGTTTTAGTCAACCTTCTCAACAGTAATGCCAGCTTTTCTACACAGACGTGAAAATCCCCCTGTGTGTTTCTGATCCTTCAGGGTTTGATCCACCACCCACCATGCCACCACCATGTCAGTGTCAACATGGAGGCACATGCTATTTTGATGACAACAAGGCTCTCTGCATGTAAGAACTCCTTTCTATCTGCAGATATGTGCTTGTATTGATTAACGGGGATGTGAATGCTATGTGAAATTAAAAACTCTGAAAGTTATAAAGTTTGGGGTTTTTTTTGTTTCATAGATGTCCTTCAGGCTGGAGTGGAGAATTCTGTCAGACCAACAGCTTCATTGTGGTCGCTTCCTCAGGTGTGTTTGATTTCATTTCCAAATATTCCTACATACATTTACATTACACTTTTATTAACCACCCTTTTTTGTGCAACTCTGTTTTGTTTTATTTTGCTTTATCAGTTGGAATAGCTGTCGGGGTGACAGTGGTGATTGTGGCCCTGCTGGTTGCTCTGGTATTTTATGCCAGGAAGAAGTCCAACGTGCTGCAACGACTGCAGAGCAGCATGCCCAGCAGAGCATCCATGCCAGGTTTTTCAAGCCTCAGGTGCGACATTATTGGTCTTCAGTATCTTTAGTGTTTAATTCAAATTAGCAAATCTACTTTTTATAAACCTCTTTGAGTAGTACAACAAAAATAACCAAAAGTATTCCATTCTATTGTGGGAGCAAATGTTACATTCTGTGTCTTTCACATTTACTTTTTATTAATTCGGTATTTTAATTACATCATTTAACATATTCTGATTTGTTTGTAGAAATGGTTTCAGCAGAACTGGTAGACCATCAGCAGAAAACAATACAACAAGGCAGAACTTAGAGGTAGTTCCTTATTATTTTCATCAACCGACAAGAAAATAATTCCTGAGATTTCGACAGCTGATCTGCTTCCTGTTTATATAAACAGTGATTATTGTGTTTTCTACCTTGTGTCAGGTTCCCAGCGTGTCTGTGTCCATGATCGATGCGGAGGGGAGGAACTTTGCGAACCCGTCGTATGAAGGGGAACCGCAGCTTGGCTCCAAGAGCATGCCGCCTGCCGTCTCTGCTCCTGCTGAAACAAACAAGGTCAGTAAAATTGGAGTGACTCTGCTCACAGCTCCACAGCAAGTCTCCTCAAAATATTTCTTTTATTTCTTTGTACAGTTTGGCTGATTTTGAATCACATTCGATCAAACGTTTGTTTCTGTTTTTGTTTTTTTTACAGTACAAAAAATTGCACATTTTCAATACATAGTGTAAAACATTAAAAACCATTACAATGTAAAGAAAAGGTTCATTTTTTGATAAATTGTTTTATTTTTTAGAGCGTTAATAATCCTTTGTATGTGGAGGAGGTTCAAGCTGTGGATGAGCCTTCAACAAGCAAGTCTCCCAATTTTACTGAGGTTAGTTTTAGAAGCCCTATAAAATATTTTTATGCTTAAAATCTTCCTTAATCTGAATTAAATTGCATGAACTTGTTTGTCCATTGGTTTTTAAGCAGTTTAATATTCTTGAATGTATTTTTTTTTAGGAGGTTTTTGACAACTTAGCTCACAGTTCAGTTATAGAAAGTGTTGACACCCCTTCTGCACAGCCACCTGCATCAAGCTCACAGCTGATGTTGGAGGTAAATTTTAAAGTGTGACACCACTTCAACAAAAAAATCACAGAGGATATACTTTACCAAGGGTTTATAAAAAAAATAAAATCTTTGCAAGAACATGAATTCAGCTTTTTAAAGTTTTATTTGCTTCTTTTTGAACAGCAGGTTGGACCCAATGGAGGTGATAGTTCAGCGTTTTTCCAAAATCCACTTTACATAGTGAGTCCATGCACACACACACACACTCACACACACAATTGTTTTTATATGCCGTGGGGACCGTGGATTAACTTCCACCCATTTTCTGGTAATTTTAATAGTCTAACCCTGACCATTTACCCTAAAATCAACCTCATAGGTACCTACCTGACCCTAAAACTAACTTAAACTCAATTCACACATTGGTCCTAAACCTATCCCCCCACCCAAAATTAGCATTTGTATCTGTGGGGACCGGGTTTTGGTCTCCACAATGCACATTCAGTCCCCATGAGGCTGTGTTTTTCTGAAAATTGGTTCCCATGGTGTAGCAAAAACATGCCACAACTTTCAAAACATACTTCCTTTGGCTCTCCTTCCTGATAGGTAACCCCTCTCACATCAAATATACAGCATAATACAGTATATACTGTTACAACATTTAAGATTTCATTTAACTTGTTTAACATTCATAAACATGGAAGTGGCAAACTTTCATTTGAAATGTAAACTGTAATACATTAATTGGAGTATCGATAAAGGTATTTGTAGCAATTCTGAGTATTGGGGCACTTTGTACAAGTGCTTGTAAAACTGCTGGTGTCTGGCCTGCTACCGACACCAGTATCAGTAGCAGGACATCACTAGTAATTGAGTTGCAATAATACATAAAATTTATGATTCGATTCAGTTTGATACTTTAAAAAAAGGCTCAAACTGATGTTTCTTAACATGTACTGTGACGATGAGGGGAGGTGATTGGTATCACTACCGTG
>JARVJO010000125.1:9401507-9419942 GCA_031762555.1 Cynodonichthys magdalenae | reverse complement strand
TTATTTATATTTTTTTTATTTTCTTTTTTGTGATATAAGGTTGTTTGTTAGAAGCATTTCTGAAATTGATTTATTTACTATTTAAATTTGTTAATTGTCTGAAATAAAAAAATTCATTCATTCATTCATTCATTCATTCATACTTTAGTCTCACGGTTCTATATATTTTCGATACAAAAAAGAGAAATTTCCATGCCCTTCTTAACTTGTAATTTATTGAAATTCATAATGAGCATAAGTTTAACCTCAAAAGTACAGTTTTTAAATTAAATGTCGCTGGAGCAGCAAGTTTTTCAGTGGATCTGCACTCAACAATACACCCTAGGTGGAGAAGATGAACGCAGATCCACTGAGCCTTCAACACAGTGCATCTTTAGAAGACAAGTTGATCAAATAAATGTTAAAAATCTGTATTGTTCGATACATTGTGTGTATTGAATGGTTCGATACAGATACATGTTTTGATGCACCCCTAGTAATACTATAATAAATAAAAGTTCTATAAATACACTTCAACACATCAGGGGCAGAACTAGAGCAATGGCCAGGGTGGCAAGTGCCACCTCTGGCATCTGATTGGCCACCCCAGGTGCCACCCCCAAATAATTGACAAGCGGGTGGGGATCTTGGATTTTGTACCTGTATTTAGATATTGTTAAAGATTGTTCTCTAATTTTACCTTAATGTGGTATAAATGTTTTTTTGATGTGTATGGTATAGCCCTTTGTAAAATTAGCATTAGCCTTTGTGGTTAGCCTAATTTGGAATTAGCATGGACAATTGGCATGTGATCATTCTTAGCTACTCCACAACAAATTGTATCTCAATGAATCCTAAAATGATTTAATTATAGACATTTAAAGTTATCTGTATTGACCATGTTGAATTTTTCATTAGCATTTAGAATTTGGTAAAGATTGTTTTTGGCTGCATCTATGCAAATCTCCAGCTTTGTACAGTATGTCTACAACGGCTGGATAATAAGTTGTGAGTAGCATTCAGCATGTGCTTTTTTTTCATCATTTTTATCTATGATCACAAAATTTCAGCTCAGTATTTCTTAAAACAGCTGAATTAAAGCCATTTGGAATCCGCTGTCTTGAATTTTCAAATCCAGAGTGCTTTTCTTTATTTGTATATGCCCTCTAAAAACACCTTGCAAAAAAAGTCTTGCTCCACCCCTGCAACACATATTATACACACACACACGTACAAATACATCACTGTGGTGCTCAGTTCAGAATGGTCTGACAGCCTGTACCAGGATAAAAACGGATTCCAGGTTATTTACTGTAAATTAAATATTAAATGATTCGGCTTTACAGGTCAAAGTCAGACTGTTTTATTCCAGTTTAAGAATACCAAGAACCTCCCTAATCCAGTTTGTATATGCAGGTGGAGCTACATGTATAAAAATTAGGAGTTTTAGCCTCCCTCCTGGCCAGTAGAGCTGAGAGTAATGTTAGGCTTTTTTAGCAAGAGAGAGAGAGCAAGTGACGTAGGCCATACTTGCATTGCTGTTTTATTATTATTCACTGTGATTTTTCTGCAGGAGTCCAAACACGAGCCTGATGAGTCTGACATTTGATGTGACCTCTGCCATGGAGATTTGATGGAACATCTGGGTTCATCTGCTCCTGTCAGGGGAAGCTGAATTAAATGATACACCTCAACAAACTCCAATGAAACAAATCTACCAGGACAACTTGTAAAAAAGGATCAGCAGTATTTTCTGTCACCCACAAGTGTAACTTTTATCTTTAATGTATTCGTATTTAAGGAAAATCAAAAACAGTGATTTAATGAAACTTTAGCTAAAGTCGTTCAATAAAGATTAAAATGTGAATCAAAGCTTGTAAACTTTTGTTTGTGATTCAAATTTAGCTTTTTTTTGTGAATTTGTAGTGCAAGAAACATCTATTATTAAAACAGCTTTTATCATTAGGTTGTTTTTGCACTGTTACTGTCCCAACACACACACACACACACGTTATATCATCTTGCAGTTTTTATCACAAGAATATCTGTTCTAATCAGATAGTGTTATCTCTGATATCTGACCAACTGATCTGTTAATATAATGCTTTGTCATCTTCCATTTAATCACACTGACAACTTGAGAGTGATCACAAAGAGACACCAATGATTCTGCTCTGTTTTTTTTTTCTCTCTCTCACTGACAAATGTGTCTGAACACATTAAGATCTCTGTGGTTGTAACAACCGGGCCAGTTAAATGAGCAAAAAGCACAAACGAGAAGTGAAACCGACAGATAAGAAGGAGAAGAGGAGTGAATGGAGAGACAGGAGCACAAAGAAAATGTTTAAATAAAGAGGGGGTTTTCACTGTTATTGTTCTGGGTTGTATTTCAAAAGGCTGGATCCCTGAGAGGCATCACCCAGAGAACGTACCGCTCACTGGGAGACAGAGATGTAGTGGGAGGGAGAGCTTGAATAGCAATAGATGCATTTGAGAGAAGCAGACCAAAGAGACGTGGGGCTCACAGCGTGTGTGAACACTGTGGTGCATTCAGGCGCTGTCGGAAAAGGTGCAACATGGATATTATTCTACAAAGGATAAAAAAGAGATTATAAAACAAATATGACTAAAATAAATAAAATCTATTAAAGTATTTTATTGTTAGCACTTTTGTTAAAACAGGTTACTTAAACAGTTTTATAAAGAAACACTTGCTAACATTGTGGACCTCATCTATTAACTAAACATGTCAGGTTTTTCTCTTCCCTTCTCTTACTGTATTAGTAGTTCAGTCCATATTTATCTGACAACTTTTATTTCCTTTCATGAAATACAAGAAAAACTCAATCATAAAATGATTTATTAATTATTAATTGTAGGTCAAATAGGTCAAGTTGTTAAAATCCACTCGTGCAAAAAAGACAAATACTGTTTTTACACATTACAGCTCTTAATGTATTTTCTTTTATTTTGACTTAAATTTAGAAACAATTTTATTAAATCTCTAAAAAGGAAACTGGAATATGTAACCGTTTTCGTTTTGTGTGTCCCCTGGTGATTAGTCCTTTACAAAGCTGCCTCTCTAATAGTATGGAGGTACATTTTTTAAATGTAGAATCTGCAATATTATATTTTCAATGAATCATGACTGAAATGTAGAATGGAAGTAAATATGAAGACTAAAACCATTTTATCTGTTGACGTGAAATATGAAGTCTGGTTGTTAGATACTACCAACTTTTAGACACATGTATTTATGAACATTCAGAATGTGTCTTTATTGCCCAATGTCTGTGTTCATTTATCTGTACTGTTAGCAAAACACCTCATGAACCACTGGACAGATCGTGATGAAACTCTCAGGCAGTAATCATTTTATGTATCTAGAACTGTTTAACTTTTGGAGTTACTCCAAATTAAGATGGCCACCACAGCTAAGCAACAATAGCCAACATAAAAACACTGTAATTCAGTCAGTTTTTAAAAATAGTAAGCTGTGGTAGTAGTTGATAGTCATATACTCTGAGCATTTACACATCTGACAAGATCTCATATTGCATCTGATGACTCCATCCATACTCAGCATTTAGATGATTTCGATTTTAAACCCTTGCATATCCGGCGGGTGGTATGCATTCTTTCAAGATTGCTAGGCCTTTAATTTCATTCTGTTCTAAAATGTACAATAACTAGAAATTGGAGGCTGGTTGAATTTTAAGACAATTTTGCTTTTCTTTATAGCTAAATGAGAAATTTAATGCCAATTTGTGTGTCAGGCGTTACCCTACTTGAAAAGCAATTTTTTTAAATTTTCTTGCCAAGTGGTACTACACTACTGTGAGGATTAGAGACACTAAAAAAATTTTTTTTGCAGAATTCTGAGATTAAGCCATAATTTTTTTTTTTTTTGTCAGTGGCCCTAATCGTTTGGAATTTACGAGGAGTTCCTGAAGGCAGCATGAGGAGAGCTAGGAGGGAAGAGAAGAGGACGGTCTGAAGGGGGGGGAAGGGGGGGTAAGGGGCGGCTCTCGAAGACAAACTGGAAGAAACGGGAAAATAAATCCGTGTGTGGCAGCCAGCTCCAGACAGAGTGAACAGAGACGGGGGAGAGACGAAAGGGGGACAGGACGAAGCGTTTTTTTCGCTTGAAGCGGTGCTGAGACAAAGAGACGGAGATGAAGGCACGCGGCTGAGAGGGAAGCCTCAACGAGGTAAAGATGCTTTCAGTGCGCGCTCAATTAACAGGTTTTCAGCCTGTCTGAGAGGCAAGAAGATACTCAGAAACATGCCGCTTCACAGACTGACGTTAATTGCACAACTCTACACCTAAAATTATACGGTTTAGTGTAAAAAGCTGTGTTTTGTTCTTTGCGAAGTGAGGTTCGAGGAATATAATTGTGCTGCATGATAATGAGGGGCGTGTTTCACCTGTGGTTGATTGATGGGCCGCTCTCGTTCATTAAAATGCCACCGAGGTCAGCAGTTTAGTAGTCTAAAACCCATCCCAATACTATTTATACAATAACACATTATTCAGGCTTTACTTTAAATAAGTAAACAAAGCAAAGTGTGTGTTGACGACCCAGTCCTCCTGAGACATGACAGGCCTTTTAACTGCCAGACAGGACCTGTTTTCTGCTTTTTTTTATTGGCTGGCTGAAGAAATAAAGAGAGTGATTATTGGGTGAAGGTCAGAGTCAAACTCAGTGCTTTCACTGTAAACAAACACTGAGGACTGGGGGATCTGCCTGTAGTTGTGAACCAAAAACAGTCTAATTTATGATTCTGATCCCTGGAGTTCTTAAAAATAAACTTTTTTTTCCCCCAGGTTAACCTAATGATAAAAGAATGACCACATTTAATAAAATTAGGGTAGGCTTTTATGTTTAGCCCTTGCATGCTCCATCCATGTGTGTCCCCTTCCTACATTCAGTTTTCTTTAATTGGATCATTTACAATGAGCTCAATTGTGAGTCAAAGATCAAATGTCTCTAGGTTTGGATCCACCCGGACTAATCCTTTATCATTTTTTACATCAAGCTCCTTCTCTGCCAGTAAAAAAAAAAAAAAAAAACCTCAAACAACCAAAAACATTGGCTGTCAAGGTTTGGATTGCGTTTGTCAAATAGACACAAATGTTGGGTTTACCTCCACTCAGACACAAAAGAATCTTTATTCTCTTCGCTGTGGAAGTGTTGGCATGATCTTTTCTTTCCCGCTGTGTCTGAGTGGGCGTGCTAAAGGTGTTTCAAGTGATTTTCTTTTAAGCCTCTTAAGAACAGTCTGCCTCCTGACTCCTCTGCAATGGTGTATTATCGAAGCCCAGTTAAAATTTAGAGTAAACATTAAAGTACCTCTATTATCAGTGATCTTTAGTCAACAGTCAGAGTTTTGACCTGGTGTCAACACTACTTAGTTAATTTTTTTTTTAATGCATTTTTTTCCTTCTCCTGTAGTGCCTGTAGTTACCACAACCACTAGAAATGAGAGAAAAGTTTAAATGTGGTTCTTTTTTTTTTTTTTTGGACAGCTTTTCCAGCTGTTCATCTGTATTGTTTTTCTCTTTAGCGACCCTCAGTTCATGAGGCAAACTGCAGCAGTGCCAATCTAAACAGCAACAAACACTATGTGCTTCAAGTAATGTTGACTTTTAGAAAATACTATGCTTATTACTGCTGATCTGCTACTGTCAGGTTTAATCGTTTTATTTGTTTAAAAGGACAATTTTTTTTATCTGTATTTTTCTTGATTGAAAACATAGCTTGTATGTGGGTGAGAGGCGCAAACAGCAGATTTTTTTTTTTTTAAATAACTGGAGTATAAATAAAAACAATCCGTATCATATATAACTTGCACAGTTTGTTTACTTTAGGACTGTATGTGAAAGAACACGATTCAGTATTATTTTGAACAGAAAATTACTTTTGTGTTGAACTTGACATGATTTAGACTGTAATGGAGGTTTTTTAAATTTAATCTGATTTAATATAGTCCTTTGTGATTTCTTGATGCACACTTCCTGATTTTTTTTTTAAAGATTATGTCACAGAATGTACAGCTGGTAACTTGTTTTTCCAGCTGATATGTTTGAATTTGACAATGTTCATTTCCATGTCAGATAAGCCGCGTGTGCGTGGATTCCTGGATGGACCGTCACACACAGGGTTGGGCAGATGGCAGCAGCATAATGCTGTCTCTTTCTCACCCCCCACCCCCGTTTGTCTCCCATTTGGGACCCGTCCAGCAGCTAATGAGTCTGGTGAGCAGGTGGCGTGCACGCCTGGTAATGTGCGAGTGGAGAGGTTAAACTCTGAACACTGAATTGAGTTTCTAGTTTGGCAACATGAGTCATCCAGGTTGAAGTAAGCTGGTTAAAGAACAACCCTGGTCACTCAGTTTTACATGTGCTCTCTTATCTGCGTCATTGTTTTATACAAATCCGCAGTGATTTTCACAGCTTTGAGCTCTGCCATCTTCAATCAGCGAGGTTAGATAAAAGCACCATATGGCCGCTGGAAACATTCAGTAACTTGACTCTGTGAGATGGAGGGAGATTAAAAAAAACAGAGATGTTGGATTAAGGTTTTTGTAATTAGAAAGTGAGATTGGGGACCAAGAGAATTCAAGATAGAAAATGGCTGGGAACACAATTAAAGTGTCTTAACTCGGAAAACTTTACTCTTTGTTTAAACCAAACTGGATGTTTCCAACAAACATCACCTCCTGTTTGTGGATGGATGTTTTCAAGCCTTGAATTGAACATACTGGGCATCACCATCTCAGACACCAACCAGTGCAACAGTTAGCAGGGTCGTTTCAGAAACACTAATTTATACCATATTTAATAAGTTTGAAAAGATAACCGTGCCAAGTATATCTGGGAGTTAAAAGTTCTTATTTTAAATTTTGTTAATTCCATCAGGACTTAAAAATAATAAAAAAAAGGACAAGTTTTAATAAAATAAAAACATTTTGGAATAAGGCATTTTTAAAATGTTTTTAAAAGCAAAGGAGTAACCAAAGCAAAATCTGTAATTTAAACCTTTAAAGTGTGGGTGTTATGCAAAATTGACTTTTTGAGCTTTATGTCATGTTATGTCATTCTCTCATCAAAAACATACCCAGAGTGTTGTTTTGACTCATTCATGCATGTTTGAGTCTTGAATCTCCTCTGGTAACCATGGGGAGCTGCCTAAATGCTTGCTGTCTTCGCCTATTTGTACAAAGCTCCTCCCTGGAGCTCAGTCTGCAGCCAAACTCTTGCCCCACAGAGGACCCCTCCCCCGAAGCATTGCTGTGAAGACTTGCTGAAGTGGGAGTGTCAGAAACTTTAAGAGGTTTTTAACCCTCCCGCTGCCTTTGGCTACGTTCACACTGCAGGTCTTAATGCTCAATTCCGATTTTTTGAAATAATCAGATTTTTTGGTGTGAATGTTCACATTACATTTTAAATGCAACCTGCATCAGACTCCAGTGTGAACGCTCCATGGCACTGATGTGACCCGCATGTGCAGTAAAAGACGTGACGTCTTCTTCAGCTCGCTGTTTGTTTACAGAGTTAGCATGGATGCTATTTTAGCACATCAAATCTGAAGTTTTTGCTCAATCATAGCCAATTAAATAATTATTTGACATACTTGTTTAGCTCAGTGTTTATATCTGAACCTGCCTCTGACCGGGATGCTCTGGTGAAGCATTTTATTTTTGGAATGAAGCAACGAGCTGGAAATAAAGTATCGACAGAGTAAAGATACGGTCCGTGATCGAGGCTGGATGTTACAATCTACATGGGAAATTAAAAGTAAAAAGATGAAGCAGCTGGATTTCTGTTTTTGAGCTGTAAACGCATGGAGCTACAGATTTAAACAGCATGACTTGGGGTTATCGAACACATAAGACATACACACTTCTCATTCTCTGTTTAAACCACACTGTATGGCTGCAATCAGGGTTCGACAAATCCCATTGCCCGACTGCCTGGGGCAGGTAAAAGCCATATTCAGGCGGGTGGGTGTGACCCAATTGACCATGTCAACCATTTATTTTATTTTATTTATTTATTATTTTTTTTTATTGGGCCATTTAATCGAAATATTCTGAAAATAATTGAAAAATATAACATTTTAAAATGCTTATAGAGAGAATAAATCCTCAAAATTTGTATTTATTTGGCTTCACCACACTTACATTCCAGTTATCTGAAATTGTTTTATGACTAGATTAGACATTAGTTATTTATGATAAAATAATTAAATGGACTTTTTTTTTAAATTTGGAGATCTTTCCATCTTGAGCTTGCTTGTTGATTATTTTTGAAAATAAGGGGCGCATATGATGGTTTTTATCTTCACTCTGCACCGATTTTTAAAATTAGCTGCACTCTGTTTTAATAAATACTAGTGACTTTTCTGCTGTTGATCATTCTGTTTTCACAAGCAGCCCTCCCATGGCCAAGACTCTAGGGCAGGCATGTCCAACTCTGGTCCTCAAGAGCCGGTCTCCTGCAAGTTTGAAAATTTTCCCTGCTTCAACACAGCTGATTTCAAATGGATTACTTACCTTCTCAGTTAGCCATCAAGGTCCGCAGAGGCCTACTAGTTAAGCACTCCTTAGGTTTAGCTGTGTTGAACCAGGGCAGCACCTAAAACATGCAGGACCCTTGAGGACCGACTTTGGACACCACTGCTCTAGGGGAACCACTGGAAAGGTCTAAAAGTTTTTGATAAAACATATGACTGATTTAGTGACTCAGTCTGCAATGTTTGCATCTGCTAAAGCAGATGTCCAATGTTATGTACTTCTGTGTGTAACAATGTAATATTTTTGTAGTACAAAGTACAGTACACGTTTTTCTTATATTTATATTTGAACATTTTTGTTTCGAGCAGGTAACTTTTGATGTCACCTGCCCGAGAGGGCAAGTAAAAAAACTTGTCAAACCCTGGTTGTAATGATCAGAATGTATATAAAAAAAAAATACAAAACTAGATCTAACATTCAGTTAATCAGTTACAAAATTTCTTTCAAATCCGTTAAGTCATTTAGTCATCACTGTAATGACAGATCAAATAAAGTAGTAATAGACAGTCTCTACTGCTTTTAAATTTATCCATTATATTTTAGTTCTTCCTTTCAGGGTCAAGGGGGTCACTGGTGCCTATAACCAGCAGTCACAGTGTGAGGGGTGGGGTACACCCTGGACAGGTCGCAAGTCCATCACAGGGCCCACATTGGGTACCTTTTTTTTTTTTTTTTAATGATTTAATAATTTCCTAATTAAACCAGAGTTCCAAGTTTCAGTTAAAAAAAGGTTCAACAGAAGGTGGCAGCATTTTTTTTGTGTTGGTTTAAAATTAAAATCTGACTCTGAAAAGTAAAACAATTGTAGACAGCATTAAATCCTAAAGCTTATGTTTCCAGAAACATAATGTTGACTGTAAAGGTGGGATCTCACTGGTCTATGACCAGTTAAACGGCATTTATGAGCGAGTTTCCAGAATATCTTGTGTCAGTTTCTTGGTTATAAACACAGAGTTCAGTGAGACTGCAACAACAAAAAAAGGCTTATTTTTTGCAGCTTTGCTACTGCATTGTGCACATTACAATGAACAAATTAATGAATGAAAAATAACACAAAACGGATGACAATAAAACAAAGTGACATTTTGACATTTTTGACAAAGCCCAGAACTGAACATGAATAAGTTGAACTCTAACTGTGTTACATCTCTTCTGTCTGAGGATCCAGCCCTCTGTGTCAGAAAACAAATCAATAGTTATGAATAATTAATGAACTGACTACAATTGTTCCTTTGGCATAAACATGTACATCCCTGGATGCTGCTTGCTGTTGTAGGAAACCCTGCATCTGCAGAAGTGTACTAAACTCTCCAACTAGGAGAAAGCATTTCTACAAACTGCTGCCTTCACTTGATAAAAGTACAACTGTAGCGTTGCCAAGGTGATGAGTTGAAGTATTTTTCTGGACAAAAGTGCTCGGTTTTCTTTGACCTCGCCTTTTTCCAGTGCAGCACGGTTTATAATTAAATGAAAGCTTCATGCCTGAACAAAGAGAGCAGCTCTTAATTTGTACAAAGTGAAGCTTCAGCGCTGTGATGAATTGATGGATCACTGTCGGGACACGGCTAATTCTGTCATATGAGTGTTTACATTTGGGTGGTTTTTAAATGAACAATTATATTCTTCCTGTTAGCATCACACAAAAGATTTAGTTTTATCTTTCATTGTTTTTAGTAGCGGTGATTTTTAAATTGTAATGATCAATCTATTAAACCTCAAATACCTGCAGGATAAAAAAGAACTTGCTCAATTACATGGTTCTTTTCAGTGTGGATCTAAGTGTGTTTTACAGTACTGTTGTCATTTGTTTTTGTTTCTAGTTGAGCCTGGGATTTTTATATTCATCTTCACGTGAAAAGCTGGAGAAAACTGGAGCTTTTGTGAGTGTCTTCAGCTGTCCAACGTCTCCCTCCTTGTCTCGTCATCCTCTGAATGATCAAATATGCCCATCGTGTCTGCAAGTGCAGGTACACTGAAACATATCCACACTTGTTCATGTGTCTACATAACACACAAGCTGTAATGTGACAGGTTTGTGTTATTTGGATCCATTTCTTCTGATTTTGAAGATGAACAATAAAGGAATAATAAATGATCCTGCAAGTCTTAATAGAGATGTTAAATGGCAGAAGAATTCTTAAATCAAATGGTTTAATGGTTGGTTTACCTGTGTAGTTTATTATAAAAAGATGATTTTTTTTTTTTTTTTACTTTTCACAGGGCTGCACGAGACTCTGGCCCTTCTCACGTCTCAGCTCCACCCTGATGCCAACCATAAAGAAGACCTGGTCTTCCTCAGAAACGTCTTCAGTGAAAAAAGCATCAGCTACCTCATGAAGGTAGGGCAGATATAGAATTGGATGTGACGGCTTTATTTTGAATGTTTTGTGCCTATGGGAGGGTATAAATGTTTGAAACCATTATTATTATGAAACAGATTGAAAAAATATTAATTAAAAAAAAGCTAATTTGTTTTAATCTTTCACAAACTATGCCTCAGGTCAGTTAAGTACTGATGCTGTAAGCTGTTTATCCACATGTTTCTGTTTGGTATTAATTTGTTGAACATAGATCCATGAGAAGCTGAAGCAATATGAGAAGTACAGCCCCACTCCAGTCCTACACAGCGCCTCCTGTCTGGCAGAAGATGTAAGTGCAACTGGGTTTCACTTCCAATCATACGTTCTAACCAATCAAACTAAGCTCATTTTCTGAGAATCATTTTACTGAAACATATGGACCCTAAAATAAGAAATATGATGGTTACTTTCCTGTTGGCCCACCAGCTGGCAGAAGAACTTCAGAACGGACCACTTCAGGAAGATGAGCGAGAACTCCTCCTCCTGCTGAGCACTCCTCATCTCAAGGTACAAACAAATGTTGAACAGTGTCTATCTTTTGTTAACTTGTTCTTTTCTATAGCTAAATGTAATATTTCAGCTGTTGTTTGATCTTTCGGATGGTAAAACCTCTCTAAGCTCCTCTAATTTTCCTTCAAGTTGATCATTGATTATATAACCCCAAGATCAGCTCTGTTTCACCCCTCGTACATCTCCTGAATGCAGAAAAGACTGTCAGCTTTACTCTGATCAAGTGATTTTGTTCGGATGAAAGGTTTTCTGTGAGGGAAAAATGACTGAAAAAACATATGTATGGATTTTCTTTGTATTTTTATTTTTTTTACCTTGTGTTTTGTTGGTCAGGCTTTGGATACTTAAGTATTAGTGTTTTTGTTTGACTCATGCAGGCAGTGCTGTCAGCTCATGACATTGTGGCCCAGAAGAAGTTTGACCCGGTGCTTCCACCTCTGCCAGAGGATTTAGACGATGACTTTGAGGAAGAGTCTGTGAAGATTGTCCGCCTGGTTAAGAACAAGGAGCCGCTGGTGAGAGTTGCTAGGAAACTCTGACCGTTCTTTCTCACATGTCTGAATGTATTGTAATTTTCACATAAACACCAGGATAAGTGATGATGTTCTGTTTGTGGCTCACTGACAGCCCTGTGTGACATGGCTGTGTGTTTCTGCATTAACAGTGGCTAATTGACATTCAATCACAAAAATGTTTTGAGGTACACATTTTATTTTCAAGTTGGGATGTTTGCTGAGTTCAGATCACTAAAGAGGATATAAACGGATATCAAGTGTGGGTCTGAACAGTCTGTAAAAGTACAACCTTTGGAGAATATGTTGAGTCCTACCTATCGGCTTCTGTTAATGTAGCATTTTGACTAGTGCTGGGTGGTATGACCCAAATTTTATATCTCAGTATTTTCAACAATTATACCGGTATCACAATATTTGAAGGTATTTTTTCTTTTCATCACAGCTCAGCTGATGATAAAATTTACAAACGCTTCTAATTGATTAGCAAACCACAGTCAGCTGAAGTTACTCTTTCATTACAGAAACTATTTCTTGACTGTTTTCTTTTACTGTACCTCTGTCTGTGTCACTGTTTCCCTCCTCGTCTTTTCTTCTTGCCTGGTTGTAGACAGTAGTCACACATTTTGGTACGGTCATGAAGGAGGAGGGTCGAGCAGAGATCATTATCAGATCTATCATTTTATGTTATTTAATAAATCTTAACAGGACAACTGAGCCTCCCTGCACCAGTCAACTAAACCCCAGGACAAAACCAGTTGCCCCGGGTTTTCTGGCAGGCACAACATAATGTACCAAACGTGTTCAGGCTATTTAAACTGCTGAGTCAGTATTCAGAAAATTCATAGAACAAAAATAAAAACTGGCTTTCGGTACCAACGGTATACCGCCCAGCTCTAATTTTGACATTAACTTTCAATGAAACTATTGATTTATGCAAATAAACATCACATTGCGCACACAGCAGCTTTGACTAGACTATTTGAGATCTGTCTCAGCTCGTTGAGCTGAAAATCAGATGTGCGTTTGAAAATCTGCTTTATTGCTGCGTCTCTTTATTCAACAGGGAGCAACTATTCGGAGAGATGAGGCCACAGGAGCTGTGATTGTGGCCAGAATCATGAGGGGAGGGGCAGCTGACCGCAGTGGTGAGTGCTTGCTGTATATTATTGTAGTCAGTTCAGTCTTTTTTAGGCTTGTGGGAAAAAAATGAACATAGAAGATTACATCTTTTGCAAGGGGGGGGGGCATATGTAAATATTCCTGAACCCACTGTAAACACAAAGTGCAATAATCATTCTTTTATATGCCAGACATCCATCTTATCCAAGCTGCTACATGGACAGAGAAGTGAGGAGATTAAACTGTGTGCCCCCCCGTGAACTGTCATCAGACATCAAATCCTTTGGATTACTGCTACAAAATAGCATATTTTGATATTACAAATGACTGGCTGTTTCCGTAGGGATATTGTTGACATGTTGCCAGTAGAAAGTTATTAATTTTTTGGCTCATTGCTGAATTTATAAAAAAATATTCATCATTCTACACACACACAGATATGCAAGCTTGTTTTGGTCAAGCTTGTGTCTAGAGGTTGACCAATGTGTTTTCTTCTATGGCGGACACCTGTTTTTAGCAATAAGAGCAGCTGATGGCTGATATACACCAATGTTTTAATTTATTTTTAATTTGTGTTTTCCATTTTAAGACAAACACAATTGCCCTTAGAAGACTTTAGACACCTAAAATAAATACAGTGCCAAACATTGGCCAATTGACTGATCTACCTTGGTTTGTGTTGTGTTCAGGTCTGGTGCATGTGGGAGATGAGCTTCGAGAGGTTAACGGGAACCTGATAACTCACAAAAGACCTGATGAGATTAGTCAGATTCTGGTAAGAAGAAAATAACTTGTCAGGTTAGGCCAGATATTTCTGCATTATTAGTGTTACTGATGGTATATACAAACATGCTGCTCTTTTTTTTTTCCCCCTCTCTGATCAGTCTCAGTCTCAAGGCTCCATCACACTGAAAATCATCCCAGCTGTTGCAGAAGATGACAAACTGAAGGAGAGCAGGGTGAGAGCAAAATAGTTCAATTAGTTTTAACTACAAGAACAGATAACTCAGTAGATAAAAACTGATATGACTGTATCGCCTCCTGCATCTTTATTTATTTTTTAATTTATTTAACAGGGACATTGCACAATACATTTATTGCACAGACCAGAAACAGCTACAAGCTAATTTTCATCTGTTGTCCCATGGACAGAGGCATAGTGACGGCAAGTTAAAACATTCATTAGTAGGCCATATGCAATCTTTAAAATACAATTCAATAAAAATACCCAACAGTAACTTTGAACCAGCTAAAATATCTGATCAACAATACATTTACAGATTACACATCAAAATGACCACACACCTGATGATCCTTCAACCATTTCTCTACATTAAATTTCAAATGTTGTAAAGTTAAACAACCTCAAACAAAATCAGGTAAAGAGTTCCACATCCCTGCTGCTCGAACTGAAAAGCAATGTTACTGTTGTGAAAGAACAATTAGCTAAACATAAAGCTGGAATAGAGGAAACCAAGAGTCCTGAGGTATAAAAGGTCTAAACCCATCAGTTTGTGACAAACATAAGTGTTTTAAAACAAGCTGTTGTTTCATGTTATGATATTCTGGGATTTTGCAAGACTTGTCTGTATTTTCATAATTCTAGTCTTTAAGTTTTCTTGATTGCAAGTTCAGCTTTAGGGCATTAGAATATAGGCAAACCTTAGCTTTAAACAGTAGAAAAGCTCAAAGTGTTGATAGATTGTACACCTAGGAGTGATGTAGATTGATTGCACGTGGAACAAAAAACCATTTAGGCTTTTGACTTGTGTATTTAGGGAGCATATATCTTTGTCCTGAGCAAAGAATTATTTCCTTTAAAAGAAGCAGGAGAATATTGACCAGACTTTCTGTACAATTTGTCATAGATGTGTACAAGAGAGTGCTACTGTGTCAGCCATTTCCCTGGCAACATTAACAGTTTTAGACGATCTTTATGTAGAGAAGGACTAGAGTAAAGAGATTAAACAGAAGATTAAAACCGGCTCGATAAAGGATCAGTAATATAAAACCATCAGAGTTGTTTTTACATTAAAACTATCCAGTTTGTTCAGATGAAAGATTCTGATTATTTCTCCTCCCTAAAGGTTTACCTGCGAGCTCTATTTGACTACACACCTTTTGAAGACAAAGCTACGCCGTGCCAAGAGGCTGGACTTCCTTTTAAGAGGGGGGACATCCTTCAGGTGGTGAGCCAGGAGGACGCCACCTGGTGGCAGGCCAAGAGGGTGGGTGACTGTAACCTGCGTGCTGCTCTCATCCCCTCCACACAGTTTCAGGAGAGGTAAGGTCTATTCTTATGAAATCATGAAGGGTTTCAAAGCCTTTATCAAAATGACATCAGTTGTTGTTTTTCTTCTAGGCGCCTGAGATACAGAATGAAAATGGGTTCCTGCCCCTCTCCTGTCCCCTCCAAAACTCCTACATGTAAGTTTTATTAAACTTACAGCACAAAAATGGTCTCACATGACCTACAGCCCCATATAAACAAGGACATTACATCACAAAACTACTCAAAACCAATTTATCCAAGGGCACGGAAAAAGAGATGATAAAAAAAGAGATGAGTTTAATCTTTGGGAAAAACAAACAAAAAAAAAGATACAGTTGGAAATGCACTTCAGATGCAAGCAGCCTAAAGGTGAAACAAAGTCAATCCCTGTTAGAATACAGCTAAACCTTGAAACTGGGTGAGCTCAGTGTTGCTGCACTGTGGCATGTTTCTGATAAATCAGTTTTTTTGGTAAATGTATCAGATACACGTACACTTCAACATAAACGGTACATACAGAAAAGACTGAACAGTGTTTTCGCTTTAATGTTTTAGATGTGACACATTTTAAAAACAGTTTTGTGTTACTCTCACAATGCTGACTTTAGATGATCGGACTGAGAGAGGTACGTAAATGGACCCTCACGTCTCATTCTCAGAACTGACTATAGTCCATTCTGATTCTACTCACTGGTCTTTCCATGATTTTAATTACTTTTGTAAATTTTGATTTTTTTGATTTTACAATTGCAATTCTATCCCACCCCTCCTCACTGTCACTCCACTCTCCCTGCTATTTGTTCCTGCATCAGAGTCCCGTCACCATCTCCTGTCTTCTCTTACCTTTTCTTCTCTCCCTGCTTGTTGCCCCACAGAGGACTGCGACAGTAAAAGTGCTCTGAATGGAAAGGATGTAGGTGAGGAAGCACAAACTCTGTCTCTATGTTGATCACTGTCACGTCATGTTTGTTCAGGCTGTGTGTTTAATGCATACTTTCCTTTTAGAGGCTGCAGATTATTTTTGTGACATTAAAACCAACAGCTTTGTTCTGCAATGTTGGTTTTATCCACTGTACAAAACTCATAAATCAGCTTGTTTTTTGTGAAACTTGTAAGATGTGAAACTAGAGTCCATTTTAGCTTTCTGTTTGTGGCAGTAATGCAAATCTTTGGATCACTTTGCATTTGTTTTTCTTTTAGTTTACTTAGTTCAATTAGTTAGTTTTAACTAGTGGAGCCTAACTGTTCCAGTTCACAGGTTAACAGATAACACTGAGGTTGTTATGAAAGCGTGGAAAGTTGAACATGAATCAGTTTAGGGCAAAGACATTTGGGTCTGTATACCAGTGTTAATTTACTGGTTGAATTTATTCAATTCCAATGGTGTTTCTATAGCAACCTTGACATTTATCCTAAAAAAACGTACAACCATGGTCCACTTTGCACTTGCACATTTGTAACTATTTTTAACTACAAACCCTTAATATTGGTCCAGGGGAGCAAAAAAAAGTTACTATACAGGGTGTCAGCTACGGAATCCGAGAGTTGCCATTTTCAGCATATATTTTTTTTCCCCATGGTTTTCTTGTGATAATGACATGTGTCGTCATAAAATAACGAGGACTGTTTTCTCAATAACGAGTTAATTATGTTGTTATAAAATAACAAGGACCGTTTTCTTGAGATAAGATAAGTTAATTATGTCGTTATCACGAAATAACGATAACGACCTTTCATTTGAGTACAGCTGCACAGGATCCACACTTGGTTTAACTTTTCCTTTAAATCAGTTGGCTGGTTTGTAAAAATGACATCCACGGTTTTTCACAGAATCTCATTTTTTTTTGTAACATTTTCAAATAATTGAAACAATTAAGAGAATAATCTTTTGTGAATGAGCTTGTTTTATACACAAATCATTTCAGTTGTAGATACTGGAAAATTGGTCAACTTGTTTAAAAGAGTTGAACAGTAAACCTAATTTGAATGTAGGGTAATGTAAGTATCATGACAGTTTTCCATCTCAAAATGTTTAGATACAAGTAAAGTTGACTTTTATAAAATCAAATTCATGTTTTTTTTTGGCTGCAGCTGTTGAACGAACTCTTTTCCTTTAGCCTATCAGGGCTCAAGCTAACAGCTTCTAACACAGCAGGAGCTTTGGTAGAATATGGTTCAACCATCTGCTGCAGCCACCAGCTTCTTTCAGTGTCTGTGGCCTCTCATAGCTTCTTATTGTTTTTGGATAACAGACAATTCTCCATTCAGAATTTCAGCTGCTTGCATCTGAAGTGCAGACAAGTATGCATGGCTTCTGAACTCTTGTATTAATGATTAAAAGGTGTGGAATAAAATGGTCTAATATGAGCTGTAGTTTCTCCTAAGAGTAAGGCAGCCCCTGCCTTTTGTGGCCATGCTTTCTCATGGGATTTTTACTCAGGTACTCTTACTGGTTCCTAATGGTGTTGTTTACTGTGTGTGTTCTGTGTGATGTTTGGCACAAGAATGTGAGTTTTTTTTTAATTGACCACAGTGAAAAGTCTGAACGGATCTGTTTCTTTAGTTCAGGGTGTTGCAGTGGTGAAGTGATTTGTAAAATTATTTATGCAACAGGAACACTTCCAACCTTTTTATTTTTTTTTTAGTATTTATTTTATTGTATTTTTTTTATAAAGGTTTCAATAATTAAGAAAAAAATACAGATTCTATCAGGTTTTACTGCACTTTTAATAGATTGTGTGAGAAATGTGCATTATCATAGTCTGTTTGAAAGGTCTTGTCCTTTCTGTACAGCCAGCCTGCGCAGGAGTTTCCACCTCAGGAAAGATCGTCAGGGTTCTGAAGCACAAACTCCAGATGCCAATCAAACAGACTTTCTGATTTATGAAGAAGTCACACAATATTTGCCGCGGCCTGGTGAGAGGCCCCGCCTTATAGTACTAATAGGTTGGTTCCCACACACACACACACACACACATGTTTGTTTCTGAACACCGTGGGGACCTTCCATTGACTTCCATTCATTTTTTTTTTAGACTTTATAGCCTAACCCTGACCATATGCCCTAAAATTAACCTCACAGGAACCTACCTGACCCTAA
>JARVJO010000125.1:9351006-9401407 GCA_031762555.1 Cynodonichthys magdalenae | reverse complement strand
AAGGTGACATAGTTACTTTATTATGGTATAGAATTTAAATATATGCCTGAGAAACACATAATATTGCCCCTTTAAGATATATTAAGTCAGTAATATTTTTGCCTTCTTGTCACATGAATGCATACGTGCACATTCTCCATTCTCCTTTAATGCCCACCTGTGAGTGCAATAAAAGGTATGGTCTTTGAGAACAGGCTGCAGCCTGATAACCTGAATTCCTTCAGGTATTGTTATCTCTCACAGCAGTTGAGGGAATGTTGTTGCATAAATCTGAATCTTGACATTCATGCTTTAGGGTCCGTTTGGTCTGAACTCACTGAACGCAGTCCTGAACTTCCTGTTTGGATCATTTCAGAATAAACTTCTCATGATTGCTCTTTGTGTTCTTATTTTATACAGAACATTTTCCATTTAGGTACTGCAGGTTCACCTCCAGCGTCCTGTGTAGTATACATGTTCCTCCTGTGCACCTGTGGGTTTTTTCTAGTTGCCTGCCCCAGACCAAAATCATGCAGGTTAGGTTTGTTGGTGACTCGAAACCATCCCTGGGTGTTGGTGAGAGTGTGAGTGGTTATTGGTCTCTATGTGTCTCTGTGAGAGACAGGTGACCTGTCTATGTGTCCCTCTGACACAGTGACTGCTGGAGACAGACACCAGCTGTCTGGATGATTGGATGGATTTTCCATGCAGATGAGCTGAAGACAGTTAAGATGAGGACTGGAACATGGTAAACATGGATGGTCCAGGTGAAATTTCTGCATTGGATTTAGTTAAATATATTATGTCAACAGGTTCTACTCAACTGAATTAAGTAAATCTAAAGCAATTTTTTCACTTACTTAATAAGTTAACATGAAGTAATTGTGTTAGATTTACTCAATTCAGTTAAGTGGATAAAAAAAATTTTCACTTTTTTTTTTGAGTGTTGGTCCAGGTGAACATGGATAGTCCAAGTGAACCTGGTTGATCCTGGGGAACATAGTTGGTCCAGGTGAACATGGACGGTCCAGGTAAACATAGATGATCCAGGTGAACACAGTTGATCCAGGTGAACACGGATGGTCCAGGTGAACATGGTTGATCATGGTGAACAAGGATGGTCCAGGTGAACAAGGATGGTCCAGGTGAACAAGGATGGTCCAAGTGAACCTGGTTGGTCCTGGGGAACATAGTTGGTCCAGGTGAACACATTTGGTCCTGGGGAACATAGTTGGTCCAGGTGAACATAGATGGTCCAGGTGAACATGGATGGTCCAGGTGAACACGGATGGTCCAGGTGAACACGGATGGTCCAGGTGAACACGGATGGTCCAGGTGAACATGGATGGTCCAGGTGAACATGGATGGTCCAGGTGAACACAGTTGGTCCAGGTGAACATGGATGGTCCAAGTAAACATGTTTGGTCCAGGTGAACACGGATGGTCCAGGTGAACACGGATGGTCCAGGTGAACATGGATGGTCCAGGTGAACACAGTTGGTCCAGGTGAACATGGATGGTCCAAGTAAACATGTTTGGTCCAGGTGAACACGGATGGTCCAGGTGAACACAGTTGGTCCAGGTGAACACAGTTGGTCCAGGTGAACATGGATGGTCCAAGTAAACATGTTTGGTCCAGGTGAACATGGATGGTCCACGTAAACACGTTTGGTCCTGTGTCATATCTCAGGGTTGTAAAATCTACTCAGTGATTAGTTTCTGATGGTTGCTCTGAGTCTGTTCAGTGATTTACTGGGTGACAGTTTTGTTTTGTTTCATAGTTGATCTGTTTGTCACCACAACAAGTGAAAGGCAGATTTTGGTCCAAACAACAGTTTTATCAGTTCAAAGTTAAACATAACTGTTTTGATTTCTTCTCACATTCTTGTAAAAGAAAGTAAATGACCAAACTGAGTCAGTCTAAAAGCTGTTGAGTTGTGTTCACGTCTTTAACTGAGGCCCAGTCTGTCGTGCCTCTGCTGTCTGGGACATGTTGTCCAGCAGAGAGCAGCAGAGATTTATTTTACAACTTTATCACAAACTAATTAAACTTCTCTGATGTCCAGCTCCATTGTGACCACTGCTCACCCTCACCCCACCATGTGAGCAGGAGAAGCTGCTTCAGGGGAGGTCAGAGGTCACAGAGTTGAGTCACAGTAGCTGAATGACTGATTGTTTGGCTGCAGAGGAGCAGAAAACTGCTGCATGTGAGAACTGTCATCTCATTAGCACAATCCTCAACTTACAACCAGAGAAATCCCATCATCCTCCTGGGGGGGGCTTGTTGCCATGGTGAAAGGTCAGCTACAGTGTCACCACAAGAACCATTGGACTGTTGTGTATGTGGAGTGGGAGGAGCTTGGATCAGCTCTGCCTGATTAACACTCGCCTCCCCCCTTCCATGGCTATGATAACATCAGTCACACACACACACACACACACACACACACGTTTGTTTCTGAACCCAGTGGGGACCTTCCATTGACTTCCATTCGTTTTTTTTTTAGACTTTATAGCCTAACCCTGACCATATGCCCTAAAATTAACCTCACAGGAACCTACCTGACCCTAAAACTAACCTAAATCTTGGTCCTAAACATAACCCCGCACCTGTAACTTGCATTTGGACCCATGGGGACCTAAGCCTGGTCCCCACGATTCACTTCAGTCCCCACAAGGCTGCTTTTTTTTGAGGAAATTTTCCCCACGAAGTAGGAAAAACTTGTCCACACACATTTTTAGAAGAGTTGTTTAAAGTTATAGCTGGCTGGATAACTCATCTTTCTGGTAATCCTGATGTTTCAGGTTCATTAGGAGCTCGAATCACTGAGTTGAAACAGAAAGTGATTGCAGAGAATCCTCGACGATACGGTTTGGCCGTGCCTCGTAAGTTATTTTTTCTAACTACTGCTAAAAGCAGGAGGGAGAATGTTTTGTTCATGTTTTTGTCAGCTGCCAAGAACCACTGGGTAGATTGTAATGCAACCTGGATATGTGTTTTACTTTGTTCCTTGGGTTCCTGCTGGCTGTTTCAAACATGCTGTAAAGACACCACCCGGGGCAGGAAGAGTCATGAGAGAGAAGGAGTGGAATACCACTTCATCAGCAGAGCAGCGTTTGAGGCTGATATTCAGAATGACAAGTGGGTATCAGTTTTTTTTTCTTTTACTATACACAAATATTATTTAACTTTCCACAAGGAATGCAAAAATATTAATTGAAGCTTTTCTATCTCATTTTTAACTGGTAAAGTTTGCTTATTATAAAATCATGTTGCTATTTCTGCAGGTTTATTGAATTTGGGGAGTATAAAGAGAATCTGTACGGCACCAGTTTAGAGTCCATCCACAGAGTTTTGAATCAAAACAAGGTCTGCTTAGTGGATGTTCAACCAGAGGTCAGTATTATGTCTGAATGTTTATGTATAATTGGTTGGTTGTGTTGCATGTCAAAGTGGAACAGTTACTGACATCTTGAGGTAAAGTTCATAACAACCATCTCAGATGCCGTTTATTCACTCACACCAGCAGGCTAAAGAAATTGGTGTAAAAATAAGTTACTACTTCATCAGTTCATAGAAATTTGATTTTCATCCATAATTTTCACCTGGAATGTCATTTACATTATCTGCATGCTTTTTCTTTTGCTGAGTTTGTTGAATTGTTTAGAACACATTTAGTAGTAGGTGAGATTCAACATTTCGATCTATTTTGTACCAGAAAACAAGTAAGAAAAAAATAAAACAGCCAAAACAAGCGCAAAGGGACAAAAATAAGATTCATAGTTGCATTTGTTATACAAAGTTTCATGGATTGTGAGCAAATTAGTCACAAAACTGGAAGTTTTGATTTTTCCTGCTGATTTTTATTGACTGACTGGAAGAAAGAGATAACAAGTAAATAGATTAACTCCTGATCCAATAGTTAACAAGTAAATCTAACTGATCTTTTCTTCAGTCTTGTGTCTTTAGACCCATATAAATCAATCATCAGGACCAACTGACAAGGCTTCCAGTTTGTAGCAAGAGGTTTTCTAAGTTTTTGGAGTTTTAACTAAATTTGTGTTAGGACTGAAGTTTCTACGTCTTTGAAATAAATGTAACATAGGTCATATTTAAAGTTATTTCATGTATAAATATTACATTGCCTCATATGTTGTCAAATATTTCTACAACCTCCAGGCTCTAAAGACACTACGAACAGCTGAGTTTAAACCGTTTGTCATTTTTGTGAGACCTCGCATGTTTGACGGTCAAAGAAAACCCTTCGGCTCCTCTTCCTCACTGAGTGCAGGGATCACAGTGAGTGGTCAAATGTAGTTCATTTTTAATTCTTGATGCAAATCAAATACGAGTTCGGTACACAATGGTAAAAAAAACAAAAAAAAAATCATTGATGTGCTTTAACTGTGTACAGTTCTATAAATGAATAAGTTGTTTAGCAGTGAATCTCTCCCTCACAAAACTTAGGAAGACGATCTTCAGGAAATGATGCAGTCAGCAGACAGGATGGACGAGTGCTTCGGCCACTGGGTGGACTATGTCTTGGTGAAAGAGGACCCACTGAGTGCCTTAGCAGAGCTTCAGAATGTTCTGGAGAGGGTGCAGATGGAGTCACAGTGGGTGCCTGTGTGCTGGGTGAGGCACTAGTTGACTGAACTTTGGTTCCAGGAGGTGAAACCAAACTGACCACTGTGCAAGGACACACCTGTGGAGCTATCAAGTGTTTACTGCCATAATGTAACTATTCCACACGTGTGGCTAAGTGGTGTCATCGTTGTCATGTTTTCAGACTGTTGTAGCAAAACATAAGTACAGTACTCAGATGCTGGTATTGTATATTTTCATATTGCAGTGGTAGTATGACAGCTTTCACATGCATGCAACTTTCTGAAGCTGTTCTGATCACTTATGTGAGAGACCTGTGTTGTGAAGTGCCATATGGAATGTGTTGAATCTCCCGATTTCATTGTAAAATGAACGAATAAATCTGACCTGCTGGAGACTAACTACTGCTACCTGACTGGTTAAATAATCAGAATGTATTTATTGGGGAAACCATTTATTTCTGGACTTATGTAACAATTACAAAGCTTAAACAAAGGAAAATATACACATGTAGTTGGACTGTTTTTACTTCCACAGCTTCTTGATGGACATGTTCTTCTCGCTGTCTTTCTGCATCACCTGATGAACAGAATAAGGAAGGTTTTAGAGGGAAAGTACCAGTAAACACAAAATTAATCAAATTTGTTGAACTAACCTTGGCCACAGCCATCTCAAAGTCCTCTTGAGTGACATGAACTCTCCGTTCTCTCAGAGCATACATCCCTGCCTCTGTGCAAACCCCCTACAACACAGTATGACTTTAATTAGAAGCACTTTGATTTAACACCTATGTTCTTCTAATTATCAGGCTAATTCTCACCTTAACCTCAGCACCAGAGGCTCCTGGCATGAGCTCGGCAATCTTCCTCAGGTTAATGCCACGTGTCAGGTTCATCTTTCTGGAGTGGATCTTCAGGATGTCCAGGCGCGCCTGTTAAAGCAGAAGTGCACAGATGTTCAAATAGACGATCATGCTAAATGACTTAATGTGAAGTACTTTTAACTACCTCTTCGTTAGGAGGAGGGAACTCAATCTTCCTGTCAATCCTTCCTGGCCTGAGCAAAGCAGAGTCCAAAATGTCAATGCGGTTGGTGGCCATGATGACCTTCAGACAGAATAAAGTTGTAACAAACAGCATTAGTATGTACATGTTTAATATGCTATTGTAGCTGACTGTGTCAGACTATTTTTTAAATTGAAGTTTGAAACAGGGTCATTTTAGGTGGAGAAAGGAAAAACTGTAATTTTCAGATAAACATGAAATGTAGGGGTGATATTTTATTTTAAAGACTGAAACATTAAGTTGAAATGAGTCGAGTTCAACTGGAGGAAATAAAATCTGGTCTTTAAAACAAACTGTGGGTCTGATACCTTGATGTTTTTAGTTGCCTCGAAGCCATCCAGCTGATTGAGCAGCTCCAACATCGTCCTCTGCACCTCACTGTCCCCACCTGAGCCACCTTCTAGACGAGAGGAGCCGATTGAGTCAATCTCGTCCATGAAAATGATGGAGGGAGCGTGTTCTCTTGCCATGACGAACAACTCTCGCACCATACGGGCACCTGGGGTTAGAAAATGTATAATTTAAAAAAATAGAATAAAGTTTTAAGGATGAACATAATTTCAAGTATCAAGAAAAAAAACGAGCTCACCCTCTCCGATAAATTTCTGGACCAGTTCAGAACCAGACACTCTGATGAAGGTACAGTCGGTGTGGTGGGCCACAGCTCTGGCCAGCAGGGTCTTCCCTGTACCTGGAGGCCCATACAGCAGCACACCCTGTGAGATGAGCAAAACAAAACCATCATCCTGTAGCTGAATATTTAGGAAGTAAGGTAATCTGGGTTTCAGAACACATTTATTTGGTGATTTTTTGTGTTGAACAAATGTTAATCAGTTACAGACTAATTATGACTTCAACAAAAACGTACTCTTTAAATTCATTAAAAAACAAAACAAAAACAAAAAAAAACATTTTGGCTTTTACCCCTCTATCAGCTGCCTTGACAGTCACTCACCTTCGGCTGTGCGATTCCCAAAGCTTCAAACAGCTCGGGGTGCTTAACAGGCAGCTCAATGACTTCTTTGATCTCCTTGATTTGCTTATCTAGGCCACCGATCATTTCGTAGGTGGAGTCTGGTACCTTCTCCACCATCATGAGGGACACCAGAGGGTCCACTTTGTTGGGCAGGATCTTGTGAAGGGTGTAGCTGTCATTTCGCAAAGCCACGCGGCAATTGGGAGTCACCTGATGTAAATGTTGCACAAGCATTTAATGACAATTGAAAACACAGCTTAAGGTTTCCTGCTTCAATTCATTAATAAAGCAATACCTACATCATTAATGTCAATGTTCTTGTCCACATCCACAACAAACTTTCCTTCTGGATGCACCTGAATTGATCAGAAAACAAGTTCATCCAAACTGCCTGACATCAAATCAAACTGGAGCTGCGTGAACACAACATACCTTGACGAGCACTTTCTTCTTGTCCATAACCCTGACCACTTCGCCCACATAGGATCCCTGCTCCTGCAGTAGCTGCAGCTCCTCACGAAGGAGACGCACTGAGACACAAAACCAAGGAGGATGTCTTACTACTTATGGGAAAATGTTTCTCTACCAGCTTTTTGGACAGAATGAAAAAATGTGGCAATAACATAGCTATTAGAATAAAAACATACCTTTGGCATTTAGTTCATTCCTTTGTGCCTGCAGACGTCTGAGATTCTGACTCTTTTCATTCACTGTCAACTGTTTAAAAATAATAGCGATAAGTTGATATAATGTATGCAGAAAATATGCAACTCCAGACATGAGGCATTCTCTCTCACCTGCAACTCTTCTATCTTTGACAAGTAGTACTGTCGGAGACCCGTGCCACCTTTACTCTCCCCCACGTCCATCTGTTGAAGACACGTTCACTTTAATGAGACATTTATTAAATCAGAATTCCACTACAGCCATGAACCAACACAAACCCATATCAATGACTAATGACTATTTTCTGTCTGAGTTTAGCACGTGTGCACATGATTACCTCACTGTCTTTCTCCAACATAAAACGGTTTAATTTATTTATTATAATCTCATATTGTTACATTAGTTTTACATGTTGGATATTGTAAATTATGATCCTAATATTGATTTTAAATTTAAGGTTTTCTGTAATAAATTAAAAACACTTTTTTTTTTAAATACAAAGCAACGTTTCCTTTGTAAACTTGTATCTCTTACGCCAAGGTTTGGTTAATAATTAGCAAATCTGATCTTACAATTACTTAGGTTCATTTTCAATAAATTTATTGGTGACTTGTAAGGTTTAAGGTAATTTAACCATGCAAAGTTTTTTTTTATTTTTTTAAAGATAACTATGTCTAAAAAGCACTTCTAAAGTGACAAATATAGTTAAAAGAACAACAAAGATACGGACTGTTACCTTCAGCATAGACTTATTAGCATTTAGCTAGTCCGCTAAAATGCACAATATTTTACGTTAAGTGATTTAAAACTGGAAACATGTGATTTTGCGCGTTTTAAATATCAATACCGACAACTCGAGTAGTAAATATGGTTGGTCACTGTGAAAAGTTGACACAGGCCGGTAAACTAAGAATCTGACAGCATTTTAGCGTATAGCTACAATGAGACAGCAAACCGGCAGCACTGAACACATTCATTCTTTTAAAGATGTAACATTAAGCTTTAAAGCTGCATCCGCAAAACCATTTCATATCACCTCCGAGTTTAAAAGACTAACAATCTTGGAGTTCAACAACAGCCTTCCCTGGCTAAAATAAACAGAAAATTTAAAAAACAGACAAAAACTACACCTACATTTTCAACACCGTCTACGTCCATCTTGTAATATATCGGCATCCGCTTCAAGGAGGCCGTACTTCCGGTGAACATATTTTTTGCCTATTTCTACTTTAAATACACACATCGCCCCCTGTAGTTCATTTGCTAAATTACAGATTAAATCGTCGGACCTGTAATACCGCAATGAAAAAAAAAATACATTTGCGGGTTAATAGTTCAAAACATGACAAATACATATACATATACAATACAAATCATGACAAAACATGTCAAAATACAATTTAAAGTTAATTACACATATTGCGAGTTTATTTCAGTTGTTACATAGAGCACTAGACATCAAAATGTATGAAATGAAAAATGTTTTTGCATCAAAGTGTGTAGCTCAGCTCTACAGCTAGATGTATTTATCTTGGTCTTTACTTGAGTGGTGTTTGAGTCAAGCCAGACATTCCTGTTGAAGCACCTGAGCCCTGCAACCAGCCCAAACATGCACAAGAAAAAAACTCCAGCTCATAATCCACGCTCAGGTTTTACATTTCAACTTGTCCTCTAAACCATTATTGCAAGAAAAATATGCAGAAAAGTAAATGAGTTTATAAAAAATACAGCACAACATATATTTGTAAGTATATTTATTGTAAAAATACCTCAAATGTATAAAAGATAAAGGCTTTTGAATGATAAACATGCAAACCATTAATAGGAAGCTGTACCAAAACATTTATGCTCGATTATTCAATTAATCAATGTCACAAAGTACATTTTGGCACAAGAACATGGAATGTTAAAAAAAAATCAAACTCATACAAAATCTTTACAAAAACAAAACAAAAAACATTTGTTTGGTCTTTCTTAGACCTGACACCACAGCTGAATTTCTATTTTAAACCAATGAACTTCCACAAAGTCAGTCTTGTTTTAAAGCATAAAACAAACTAACTAAAAGCATGTAAACCTTTAAAGCATGAAACAGCAGCTTCTGAAGAAAACAGCTGTGTTGACAGAAAGAGTTAAATCTTTTGAGGTCTGAGTTCATATCCCACTTCACTTGTTAAATTATTTTTTTATTCCACTAAACAGAAAACATTTTACCAACACAAATATTACATTTTGTTTTAAAGGGTTTTGCTTAAGTCACTTTTTAAAACATTTAAAGTGAAATGTACATTTCAAGGATGATTAAATCAACATGTAATACAATTACATATACTGAACAAAAGGCTAAAAAAGCTAAAAAATATATTGTTAGACATCAGGCGCAGTCTTTATTTAAAGGTTATAATTTTTAAACATTAACATAAAACAATCAAATAAGCACCCGAGAGCAGGATGGTACAATCACCTCAATGTTACCAGTGTTTAAACAGTTTTCAACAGTTTGTACCTTTAAAAGTAAAAAAAAAAAAAAAAAAAAGATATTAGCAAAGATTATTTGAACAAGCTCAAAATCAAAAACAACACAAAGAAAACATGTTCTAAAAGGTCATAGAAATCACTTTGGTGCTATTTTTGGTCTCATTTGTCAGTGAGCATGGCTTCATGACTCAAACAATGGCTCTGATCCTTCCAGTTTCTGACACCCAGACGTTAAACTTGGAACTGTTAACTTGGCCTGAGGCTCTTCTGGGATGTGCCTTTAGGTGAGTCGGATCCCCAACACCTGCTCCAGCTCCTGTCTTCTCTGCTGCACCTGAAGCAAAACGACCAACAACGTTGGTTCAGATAAAAGCAACAGCGAAGTCTGTCAAACATGTTTTTCTGACTTACTTTGGAGTAGACGTATCTGCCCACCGCCTCTGGGACCCAGGGTTCCTGGTAGAACTCGGTCTTTCTCTCCTCTTCTGGGTTTCCGGTCACGTCTGTCATCAGCTGATCAAACACAAAGGCATCAATGAACACAAGGGAGTTTCTGTTCGTTCTCAGAATGACAGAATTAGCATCAATCTGGACATCAAACAAAAAGGTGCAGACAAAAGAACTGACTGAAAGTGGTGCGAAATTAGGGTTCAATTTTGGGAAGAGATTTTAAAATTTAGAAATATTTAATTCCATTTTAAATCTGATATGTCTGCACGGGATTGAGTTTTACTTGCATCTGAAATGGACTAAGCTAACATATTCCTGATTATTATGCTTTAAGATAAATGTTGAGGTTACAGAAACAGGAACAATTGTAAACTTTCAAAGAGTTTGATAGTTAGGCTTTAGGTCATGCTCACTAATATTAGCTTTAGTGTAAATGTCACGACGACCGCTCCTTCCCTGCACTTCCACAGAAAAGGCAGTTTCTCCAGTTTACCTTCAGATCTCTGCACTGAGACTTGAGCCAGTCTTTGATAAACTCTTGAGGATTGTTGCTGAAGCTCAGCATGAAGTCTCTCTCCGTCTTCAGCTGGTTAATGTACTCGATCGTTTCATGAATCTGTGCAACCGTAGAAGCAGATTTTTTAAAATATTTAATTCAGTTTTTATTGAAATAAACAACCAGGTTTCACAAGTAAGGGGCCCCACTTTCATCTCGAGAGCAGCGATTTCTTGTTGATTGGTGGTGGAGGACAGGAAGCTGTTCATCTGAGCCTTCAGAGGGTCGTCCACCTCCACGTCGATGTCGTAACACGCCGTCTTCTTCTGATCTGTGGGGTCCACGCTGCTCAGGGGAAACACAGAGGAGCTCACTGCTGCTGACTGAATGAGCTCTTAGTGATGATTCATAACTGATTTACAGAAGAGTCCACATCGCCTCAGCGCAAAAACTACAAGACGGTGTTTCTTGATCTTAGATCTAGATCTGCCCACCAACTGTTTCATTGCTTATCATAGCTGGTATAAAAAAAACAAAGATTCAGGCGAAGCTATAAAATTACAAACAAAAACCCCAACAAACACAGAAAGAACCATAAAGACCCGCAGTCCTCTACCTGATGATGTGATTGATGATAATGGGGTCAGGGTGCTGCAGGAGGCCTGCCAGTTTCATGGGAATCTCAGAGAACCTCATGCGTGTACAGCCGAAGATCTGAGCAGAGTTTAGTTCCAAAGCAGAACCCGTTAAGACACCTTTGAGTTTAATCTACTTTTACAAGGAAGGTCAAATCATAAAGTCATGCGACGATGCACAATTAAGGTCTTGCAAAAACTTTTATCTTTTTAATTTTGAAGATATAACACCAGGCTGAAAAATACAACCCTTGTTTTTTTTTTTATACATCTACAGGATTTATTTCAGCAGGATCATGCTTCCAGCACACAGATATGATTTAAGGATGGTTTACAGAACATAAAGCATTGACTTCAAATTCTCCATGTTGAATTGCGCCATATGCTAAACAAACAAATCAAATCCATGGAGGCCCCACCTCACCACTTACAGGACTTAAAGGATCTGCTGCTGACAACTTAATGCCAGATATTTCAGCAGACCTGAAGATGAAAAGTAGAATGTGTCTTTACAGGTCAGGTATACTCTAAATGTTACGACCAATTGGGGCTTCGCTGTTCTTGTTTATTTGATATGATTCATTTCAAGAGTCAATCCCACCGTGATGAGTAATAAAATGTTTTCTTCTAATTTAATTTTGTGAAAGCCCACCCGTCTCCTTGGTTTAAATTGAACCGTTACCTGTCTGAAATAGCGGTTACAGTTGATGTACTCCTTCTCGTGGCTGTCCTGCAGCTTGTTGTTCTTGATGTAGAGCCACAGAGCCTGCATGATGCTGGCCCGAGTCTGCGTGTGCACGCCCAGGAGACGGGCCAAACGCGGGTCCAGTTTGTACTGAGGAGGCTGAAAGGGGCGATGGATGAAGAAACGATTGAACTCATCCAAGCTTAAAACAGATAGTTCAGATTGGAGCGCAGCAGGTGCTACCTGATGGTCGAGCATGAGCAGAAGGGTGCACTTGACATTCACGTCGCCCGGCCTTTTCACCTGGAAACCATCCGTCTCCTGAGTGGTGGGCATCCTGTGCCACTGAAAGAAAAACAATCAGAACAGACTATTATTTATTAACAAATAACTAAATCAGATTATGTTTTAAATACTTGACTTGAACGCATTCAATTTCCTGTCACTATTTAATTTACAGAATGTGACATCATTACAAGCTCTTTGTCCTTTTTTTTTTTTTTTAATTGGATCAAAAATTTAAGAACGTGGCTCTGCATCTAAATGTCAATTTGATGCTTTCACTTCATTTAATCATCATACCTCCACTAAGTGATTGTCTGGTCCGTAAAGCTCCTTATCGAGCTCGATCACAAGACTTTTAAAGAAAGACGAGAACTTCCTCTTCTGCTTGCCGGCCTGAAAACGGAGAGAGCATGAGAGAACGTCAGAGAGTACGATGGAAAAGCGTTGCCATCCGTGTTTCGTTACTGTGCAGAGAGTCAGTCTGGAGCTGCATTGTTTAGCTCTGACCACATCAGGGATGAGGAACCAAACTGTTGAGTAGAAAAAGCTGTTGCACCCCCACCCTCTCCACTGCCCTGTCAAAGTCTGTTTGCACAACAGGACCCCCTTCACTCCTTTTCTCCGACATCCCTTTTCTTTTCTTTTTTTTTTCCTTCACTGTTGCTTCATGCAGCGCTCCTACGCATGCCTAAACCCAAAGAAGCAGGAAGGAAAAAAAAAAACATCTATCTTCTTTGGCCCCGGATGACACAATGAGCTGAGCTGGAATTGATGGAGGGAGGGGAGGCATGTCAGCTCATGGTATGCAGCGGCCAGTGGTTTCAATTCCACATTTCAACACAGAACACGAGCTTGTGTGTGAGAAACAGAGTGTTAGCCGTGGTGGGGTGGGACAAAGAAAAGCTGTAACACACATCTGGCTGCAAAAGCCCGAGCCAAAAACACAGGCTGACTGAAAGGAGCAGAAACAGAACAACAGACTAAAACATCTGGAGGCAGAACACAATGAGAGGACGACCAAACAATGCTCGAACAGTCAAAATGTTGCCAGGAGGGTTTTTTTTTCTCTCTCACTGACCTCTTCCAGGAGCTTGCCTTCAACTCTCAGCTCCCAGGAGGCAACTCTCTCTGCCTCCTCACCCTCGGGCTTGCTGGGAGTGAAAGTGTTGGAAATGTAGATCCTAAGTTTACGCTTTTGCTGTGGTATACAGAGAAACATGAAGGCAGAAATTCAGACCAAAACTGTTTTACGTTGAACATTATAAGAGAATTTTAGTCTAAAGATGCTTTTAATTCAGCTGTTTTGCTTCTGTCTTGTCTTTTAATTTCTTTCTTTACAAAACTCCTGGACCTTGTTCATCTGTACATTGAAATGCCGTTAAACCGACTTTGATGGGTGGCTGAATCTGAGCCGTTAAATCTTTATCTTACAAAGTTTGTCAGGTGTTTTGTGTCTTCTATCACATCATCAACAACCCCTATGATCCAGTTTCTTTGCGTGCCCATGCTCTCACTCTGCCTCCATGTACTTTAAACTGGAATTTGGAGACTTTCCAAGCCCTCTTTGAGATTGCTCTTTTTTTTCTGATGCAAGCAAATACACAACTCCTCTATCCAACTATCATTATCACAATCTTTTCTATTATGAGAGAATACATGGTTAAGTAGTTCAGTCGGGCCTTTGAATTCTTATTGAAGGAAGAATCCTCCTTCTCCTCAGCCTCTAATGCTGTGGTGTACCTCAAGGATCTATTTAGGGTCCAACTCTTTTTGTATTCTACTGTATCTGCCATCTTTGGAATCACTTTTCACAAAGTCCAATATTTCTTTAAACCATGATGCTGATGACACGCACGTTTATTTTTCTTTTAAACTATATGTCTCTTCCCTACAGGTTTTTTTAAATTAAAAAGCAGGAAATTCACTTTGTTTTTTTGTTTTACTTTGGCTTTTAATTCGAGTTCAGTCCGAGTCCCTTCAGGCTTTTTATAATTTAAGGTTGTTTTTAGACTACTTTATTGTATTTGTTTATTTTTACTGGTATTTAACTAAACTTGGTGAATGTCTTGATGCGTCTCAAAAATCCAGGTAGAAAAATCTAAAAAAGTTGAGTAAGTCTTTTTGATGGGTTCTTCTTTGTTGAAAAAAATGTTTCATCTTTCCTCTAAGAGACTTCTTCAGACTGAAGACATTTTTTTTAGATAAACTTGGTGAACACTTTGGTCAACTTTGTTTCTGTTCAGAGTGCTACAGTAACAAAATTAACGTTGATATTTTTCCTCACTTCACTGGATGTTGAACTGTGACCTAAAATATTTGTTGAGCACCTAAAATCACTAACAAATGTACAAACACTTCAGTAGTAAATGGTTAGAAAACAAAAATGAGCCATGAGAAATATAGTATTTAGATGTTTGACCATTATTTTAAATTATTTGGAAAAACAGCACTCATATTTAGTGTGCAAACAAAGCCTGAAATAATCCAAAAACATCTATATCTTTTTTTTAAACACAAGATGAGGAGGGAATACCATAATCGGCTTCTTGATGGCTTCCTGTATCTCCATGCGCTTCCGAGCGATGGTCTGATCCAGCTTCCTCTCAAAAACCAGAAGGTCCATGTAGGCTTGGGATTCTGGAACCAGGTCTCGGATCTAAAGAGCAAACATTAAAAAGTTGAGCTTTAATGAAATCTAGTCATCTTTAAGGACTTTTTTTATTGATTCAAGAGGTCAGAGTTCACATACTCTCTGTGGCAGAACCTTGTCAGCCATCTTGCGTCGTTTTGCTCTAAAAACAAAACACAAAAAAGATCAATTTATGGATTCTGTAGGTTTTAATTTGAATGCAATAAATTATTTAAACTGAATTCCCTAAAACTCAAAGGAGGTATTTTCTAAAGACGTTACAGCCTCCAAAAAGCCCCTATAGTTAACTCTTAGACACACTTACAACACAAGTTGAGCTGATGATCAGATATTTATGGACTTTATAGTGATAGATCCACTTTGGTCAATGTTTGTTTTTATTAAATCTTCTGAAAACTTTACAAAGGCTTATTTGTATTACTGCCAATATCACAAGAGTCTTTTGTTTCTTTAATCAAGTTATGGTCACCCCTTCATCAAGATTTCATTTTCCAAGTGTTATAATGGAAAAATGAGTATGATACTTTGAGCAATGAGGCTCATTAAATCCTCCAATATCAAAGAATGTTGTGAAACACTTCAGGACAACACATTCATTGTGGACGAGGCTGTAAACTATGCTTCACCTTGTGGTTTTGACACTTTCAACGTCACAGAGCAGCTTGATGTCAAAAATAGGCGCTTGTTTCTGCAGCCTCGAAAGCAAAAGGACGGTCATGGGATGCCGGAGGTTTTAGTTTTTAAGAGTCGAGCTGTGCTTTTAACAAACCAACACTTTATAACTCACTTCAGCAATTCTTTGAAATCAGTAATCTGCTCAAGAAACAAAATCAGTAAAAGAAACAATTGTACTGCTGGACTGGACTGTCTGGAACTAAATCAGCCGTTTAATTACAATTTGAAAACATGTTTTTTGGGGGAAAAAAAAAGACCCATTCAACATGTGACACTGAACTGATCTTGAGAAAAAGCCTGAGAGGTAAAATGATGTTTTAATCGACTAAAATTTCCAGATCAACAACTTTTTATTTTATTATTTAGGCGCAATAATTCGATGGCTTTAAAGATGAAAAAACAAGTTCAATAACTCTAATTTTTACTTTTATTTTAGACTTCATTTGTCAAATGAGTAAATAAAAATTTCTCGTAAAGCTTTGTTTTATACTTCTGCTCTCACAAACTATCCCCCCCCTCCAGTTTACCCTCGCCTCAGGCCTCCCAGCGCCTCCTGCTGCTGCTGCTGATGAAGAAAACGCTTCCTTGAGGGGTCCATGCTTGGAGGTCCCATGCCTGGCCGCATAGGAATGTTGCCACCGCCGTAGGAGGGACCAGGCAGCTGACCCCCCAGTGACCCCATGGGGCCTCCGACTCTGCTGGGTGGCATCCCAGGACGCTGGAGTGACAAGAAGGGAGGATGAAGCTTTGGATTTAGGTTCATAAAAATTCAACAATTTCAAAAGAGATTGTTGCAAACTAAAGCTTTCTACTAAAAGATGGAAGCTTATATGGAAACCAAAGATTTGGCAATCAACTATAGGCACTTACTTTTTCAAAGTGTTGTATTTTCTTGTTAGTTTTGTTTTTCACACATTTATTCTGGCATGAATGTCAAATTTCTTCCAGAAGTTCCCTAGATTGCACCGCAAGTGCTACAGCTAGCTGCTGCAATTTAGGATAGCAAATAACCATAAAATCCAGTGTAATGTTCTACTGATGAACAGGAAAACAAATTTTAGGTAGCGCTTGTATGAACCACTATGAAATTTGTGACTGGAGGTTTTTTTTAAGACCGTCTTTGGTCTTGGCCTTGCTTGTCTGAGCCGTTAGCTCAGCAATGCCGAATGAGGCTAGATCATCAATACAAACTCTGATGCTATACAAAAACTTATCCGCAACAGGTAAGATATTAACCATTCATAATGTTTCATTGAACCTCCTCTTCAATACATGTGAACTTCTTTAATCAGTTTAATGCTGAGAAATTATTATAAAGAGTTTTACCTCTGAGATAATGAAAGAATGAAAATTAAATCTCTTTTCTTGGTGGAATGAATTCAAGAAGCTATACTTTTACAAAGAGTTGCACAAATTGAAACAGAATTTCGCAAGAAAAGTCAAAGAACATGACTGAAATGATTCAAACTCGGTGTTTAAAATGAATGTTGCTTCCTGAAATTACATTGTTCAGCCGAAACATTCGGATCCCTGCCAGGTAAAGTAGCCTTGCTCATGTTGTGAAAATCGTATCCTGGTCTTTATGTAGATTTTACACTTGCTGTTTGCCTAAAGATTTTTCAAAACCACACCCCTCATGTGGTAACAACCAACCGTTAGAAGTGGGCCACACAAAAACAGCTTTTTAAGGGTTCAGAGAGCAAAAGAAAAGCAGGTTTGTGGTGTTAAACTGACTTTTTAAGTTCCTGGGTAGTAAAAGAAAAAAATCTAATGCGTCTAAACCATTCGTACCAAATATATCAGTTTGGAAAAAAACTGGAATATTCTAATGTTGCATTTCAGATCTTAGTTTGTCATTTTGTAGCACAGCAACAAGAAATACTCATTTCTAGGTCCACAAAGGTTGGAGGGTTTGAATCTAAACTGGTATTTGGTACTGATTTACTAATGCAAGCACACATTGCTTAAATCTTCAGAGAAGAAATGATTGTAATTTTGCACAATACACTGCTATATTTTAATTATTTCCCCCCCAATATATAGTCTCTTTTGATTTCATTTACCCTAAAACTGGAGTTTGCCTTCTCCTTCAATAAAACCCAAATAATAGAGAGAGAAAAACAACTAATTGTGCAAAGTAAGCTTCCACCTCTTGAAGCTGCAGATGGAGGTAAAACTGGAATAATATATGCACACAGACCTGCCCATGGGCAGATGGTGGTTAAGATAAACTTGTTTTCACTAACTGACTTGTTTTCACTAACTGACAGGAGGCCAAGGGCAACCACGTGACTTTCACACTTTAAAAGAACATGTTTTTGTGGATTATTTCATTTAAATATTTTACTGTTTAAATGTCTACAGCTTTGGAAATTATATAAAACAAACCATTTAGTCTGATGCCAGGAAGTCACTGTAAAGACTTTTCAAAGGCGGAAGAAGCAGCAACACCCATACATATTTAAGTGTGATTTAGGATTCAATTTAGCCCTACAGTATGGAAATGTAACAAAGTGAAAGGAGCTAATTCAATGCCAGTCAGACGTATTCTGTTTTATAAAAAAAACTCAAACCTGGGGGTACTGGGGAGCGGTGTTCATGCTCCGGTGGTAACCCGCTGGGGGCTGCGGCATCCCGGGCATCCTCATGCCCGCGACATGGCCAACATTCATGGGGTTCAAATTCGGATTCATCTGAGGAGCCGCGAAGCTCCCTCTTGATGCCATTCTAGCTCCACAAGTGGTTTTAAGTCGAAGAAACGTCACACGAATTCGGGTCCAAACAGTATAAGCTGGTAAATGAACGTCACTCGTGTTCAGTTGGAAAGAAGTGTTTCGCTCTCTGCTGTTGCGCTGACTGAGGTCCGGGCTGGTTTGACAGCAAAGAACTGTCAACAAAAAGCTAGCTTAACGTTAGCGCGACCGTCTTAAGTTCCGGGATTTCCTTCCTTCCTACCTTGTTTCTGCTAGTTGACTGTCATTTCTCGCCTGTATTTATTCGACTAAACAAGACCATACTTCTACTTTACTGGTTCGCTGATCTGCTATTGCAACATACGACTGCGCCTGACTGACAACAAACTTGTTTTAAAAGCTAAATTATGTATTCAGAATGTAATCTGCCCACACGCGAGACACACAATGCTGCCTTCATAACTGTCGGAAATATCGGTATACTTCATTTTAGCAGTTTTTTTTATCAACTTCCTAAGATTTAGTTACAAAACAAGAACAATTATTTTAACACTTTTATTAGACATCTTATTCAAGTGTCTTTTTGAGTATTTTTAGATTTTATCTGACTCTTTTGCTAATTTTAACTTAGCTTCATTTTTGCCATTTTTTACTTTTGACAACGGAGGTGACAATTTTAGCATTAAAATAATGTTTCCCTTTTTTGGCTTCTGTTGTGCTTGTTTAATTCGTTAAATTTCATTTTTCAACACATTTCAGCATTCATTAGACACTCAGTATTCATATTGATAACATTTTCACTGAAAATTACATTTCTCTAGTTTTTGTATTTTTACATATCTTTGTTTTTTTTGCAGTGTTTTTTAACCTGGCTATATCTGGACATACAGTTTCTACTCCATAAGCCAGTGTTCATATTTGCAGCAGCACAATTCAACACAATTTGTTTAAAGGACTGATAATTAACTATGTCCTGAATTTAACTGCAGTACACAGTGCTATGTTTGGCCATGCTTACAACCCATCTCATACATGCTGCCTTTAATACACTGAATACACATTATACCTCCATTAAAAAAAAAAAAAAAAAAACTGTAGAGACAAGCCCAATTTGAGCGAAAATTAAATGTGTAGCTCATTTGAACAACAGCGCCCTCTGTTGGTCAGCTAAATGCACACAAAGCCTTGCAACGCGACAGGTAAGAAATTATTTATTATGCTAGACAGATGAAACAAACTGAGCCATGATAGCAGCAATTTACCTTTTAGAATATTTACACTACCACATCACACCAATGACATATGCAACCCTTTACAATGTAAACATGATACAAAGAGACGCATTTGAATGCTAGAAAATAAACTGATCTATCCACCAAAAAAAAAGAAAATCAAACAGAAATCTGCCTGTCTCCAGCCGTTTTATACAATTAGAGGCTCATTTACTGAACCTTTTGAAACAAGTGCCCACAGGTGAACAACAAACAGAGCTGCTTGTGTTGTTATTCAGCTGCAGAATGAGAACCCTGACAGAGAAAACAGAAGACAAACCATTTTCATGATTGTCTTTGACATTATTTTTTTCTTTAGAATGTGATTTCAAAATGTAAAATACCAGCTCACCTAATCTTTTATGTTTTAGGAACAAAATACTGAATGTGCAGATTCTTTCCACTTAACACAGCAGTCAGCTCAGAATCAGTTTCCTTCTCTGTGCAGTATGATAAACCATCATAATCACTATTTTCTGGACTGAAGAGTAACTTAAAAAAAAGCAATGTTTTGGTACAGTGATTTCGTGAATAGACAAGTCAGTCAAGTCCAGACTTCTGCTGAGCAGCAAAAAACCACTAATGTCACCTCTAAACATTGACGTCCATCGGTTTGGCAACATAAAGAACCAAAGCTCAGGTGCCACTGGTCTCCTTTTTGTGTGCAATTTGTTTACACACAAATGATAAAAAGAATGTGTTTTTGTTGCCAAGTGCGTTACTGAGAGAATGTCTCATCTTTCATCAACATGCGAGGACTCTCCTGGTTGTCCATTCGACGTCTAGGACCCATCATACCTACAGAGGAATACACAGCAGAGTGTCAAACATACAGACATTCAATCAAAAGTTACTGAATATGAGTAGGTCAGATTCTAGTCATTTCTGTGACCATTGTGGGTTTTTCCTTTCATTAAATGAAGGGTACCAACAAATTTGTCCACGTGTGTAGTATTGGGATTACACAAACCAATTTTAAATCGAATTTTAAGACACAATAGTAACCAGCAGCAACAAAGACATGATTTGCTTTAATTTTCTTTGTCAAATCTAAATATCAAAGATAACAGTTCAACTGGTGGAAAATAGTATTTTAACACTAAGAAGGTGATTCCCAAAAAACTACAAGATGAAAACATGATGCACAATAGATGAGCACATGAAGGATGATTCGTCTCAGGTCTGCTTTTGCTATATTTTCTTCTTATTAAAAACTTTCAGATTCTTGTTAATTTGCTATAGATTCGTATCTTTATTGTCATGGTCGGGTACAAAGACTGAGCAGAAAATGAGCAAAATGGTCAAAATAAAACTTAGAAAGATATTAAGACACTGAAGAAATATAGATCTAGACCACGATTGCAAGAAAGTCTGACTTCTTGAAAACATAAAAAAAAGAAATAAATAAAAATCAGAGGTGGTTTTACCCTTTCCATCATCTAACAGAAAACAGAACACATATTGACTGAGATGCTAAAAGTCCACATCTAAAGGACTTACCCACTGGCCTCGCTGGAGCAGTGTAGGAGTCTTTGGGTGGTGCGTGGGCCTCACTGTCCTGACTTACTTTACTGGCTGTACCTGTGAAGGAGAACAAAAAAGATGAACTTCACTGCAGCAGTGAGCAATGTTCCAATTTATTTTATTTTTTTAAATGATCATGTGTCAAATAAACTTTAGTTTTACTGGGTCCAGTTTGTTTCATGTCAGGTCAAACACCACTAAAAAAACAAAAAACAAGAGACAACTCTCAAATGCTTAGTGTTGTTAAATTCAATGTGGTAAACTTGATTCTCTTTAAAGTTTAGATTAGATATATAACATGTTTGGTGGGGATATTATGTATTCTCCAGGCACATAGTTGAATAATTCTATACCACAGTTATCTTCAGTTGCTATAAAATGCTGTATATATCATATCAAAATGCCTTGAACTTGACCTCTGTCTCTTTGTGAACCTCCTACCATTTCAGATACTCCCACTTCAATATATCTTCACAATAATGCTTTGGAGGAAAGGTGCTCTGAGGGGAGGAGCTTTGTACCAGCAAGTGTTTAGGCAGCTCCGCAGGAGATTCAAGGATTTCAATCTCAGACATGCATGAATAAGTCAGAGAAACAATGGGAATGTTTTTGATGAAGGAATGACATCATAACATGGTATTAGATTTTAAAAAAATAATATTTTGCACAAAAAAACAATATAATCTAATAATTTATTTCAAGATTCAGTTCTCCTGCTTGTTTCATGTCAGTCAGCCAGTGTGCATGATGTAAGGCCTCATTTCCAGATATTTGGACAGATTTTGTTTTATAAATTACAAGTTAATAACCCAATTTATTATTTACTTATTCTAAAAACTATAATTTCTAAAACCTGCAGATAATTTTTAAAACATGATTTTACAAAAGACACTGCTAATAAAATGTATAATTTTAGATTACAGCTACATTTTTTCATTTTTTTTATAGTAATAACTGTGCCTACAATAAAACCAAGTTAAAGAGTACTCTGCAAAAGAATAAGTACACATGCTTTGTCAGACTTTGTATTATCTAAATGTTTGTGTAAAGGTTTAAAAGGTGAACACTTACTGCTTTTATGCTTGAAGGATTTGGATCTTCTTGGGGAGTTTGGATTCTGAGATGCAAAGACAGAACATACATTTTCCCATCTCTCTTTTTAAAAATAAGAGGGATGAAACATTTACACGTAGGGAAAGTACCTTATCTGACTTTCTTTTCTTTGCTGTGAATGAAATGACAAAGTTTAGATTTAAAACTTTTTTGTGAGCTATTTTCTGGGAATCTTTCAGACGCCTCAGAGCCTTTTACCTTTCTTTTCTGCCCCGTAAGACCAGTCATTATCATTGACATCGTCGTTATCTTCTTGGTCGCTCTCTGATTTGTTGTTGGTGTTGTTACCAGTGACTATTCTGCAACACAGCATGGCATGACGCACACAGTGACTCAGCGTTACTCACGGCTACATACAATTTGATCAGAAAAGAAAAAGACATTCCAAGGTGAAACCATTAGTGATTCTGCAGCTACGTGACAGTAACTGCGTTTGTGCAGCTTAAGCAGGATTGCTTCAGTCAGAGCCCAACATCTGAGATGACAACAGTGACGGTTTCCTTGTCATACCTGCGGTTTGCTATTCGGCTGCTGTTTCGTCCCATTCCGAGGCATTTCTCCAGGTGTGGAGCGAAGCGGGAGGCAGCGATGCTCCGGCTGCAGTTGGGACATACACACTCCTTGTTTTTCCACTGGTTGAACACTTGGCCAAACACATCCAGTCCAGGCTGGTCCACGATTTCTAAACAAAAAATTTAAATTAAAACAATCAACTTAAAGTAAAACTTCACCACATACAGGATTTTCCTTAATATGTGAAATAATCAGACCAGGTAGTTAAAATAACTTAAAATCCCTTTTGCTCAGTACTTGAGTATTGGTGTGAGGAAACCGATCGTGTTTTCACTTCTCCCTGTTCCTTCATTCAATAGCTTCTTTTCTATTGATGATCATTAAACTTCCATTACTGTAAACTTTCAACTGTACCCTAAAAACTGACTAACTGTAAAACTGTGTCGAGAAACCTTGTTTTAAAATTCAGAAAAATGTGTAAGGTAGTCAACAAGGTACAGATAACACACTGTGGTATATTTATATTACATATTGTGCTTTCTGGTTGTGCTATGCAAGACAGAACATGCAAAATGAAAAAAAAAATTGTTTTATACTGCAATGAAAACTAATACTCATAAGTGACTTTTAGTGGCACAATATATATTTATTGTAAATAAAATTAGACAATTTTGGTAAAAGTTAACATATGTATATGAACAATGAGATTGCTATACTAGTTTAAATTATGTAGTTTTAAACAAATATTGTTTCTAAATGTCATTTTAATGGTTTATTTAAATGCCTACTAAAATCGGTTATTTGATAAAAAGTTACTGTACAGCTTTTTTCCTTTTATTTACTTGAAAGGCTTTATGCACCGATTCCAAAACAGTTTAGTTTTTAAAAATAGGACCACCCATTCTGAATTTAGAGGTCATCAAAAGTTGAAAATTAGGAAGTACTGCATTACTTGCATAACATCATAAAAAAATCAGAGCACTGCAGACATGAGTTAAAATTTCTCAAATTTTAAACCAAAGCAGAAAACGAACTACATAAAAGATTTAGATAGATTTTGAAATGATATGGGGGTCTTGCATTATAATTGAGTGACTGAAGCTCACATGGTAACACTGATACACTGCCTGGGTAGGACAATGCATTTGTCAAAGTAGTTTCACATCATGAATGTCTCAATTAGAGTAAATGCAAACTACGTATGGATATTATTGCTTGATTGTAGTTTAGTACTTAAGCGGAGATAACATATGAAATCTTGGTGTGATTTTGGCAAAATTAAAAAGTGTCTACAGGTCTACTAAATCTCTGCCTAGATGCACACTGATTAAGACTTTTCCACAGTTTATGTAAAACCCATTTCTGTAGGCCAAACAGATCGTGCACACCAAAGTCCCTCATGCTCTCTTGATCCGTGTCGTCCAGAAAAAAGTAGCCCTGTTTAACAGCTCGGTGGACCTCAAAGCAAAGACCCAGGCATGCATCCTCCACCAGGTCTGACAGGATGTCCTGAGCTAGGGCCTGCAAGGGAGGAAGGACAAAGATTTCCATTTGTGTGTTTCCTAACATCCTGCAGCATTCTCACAGTCATGATGAGCCTATAACACCAACTTATTTGCTCTACCCATGCAAGCAGTAGAAGTGTACCTCCAGCTTGCTGTTGTCCAGGCTGGACATTGAAACCTCCTCCATTTTCATTTGCCAGAAGTACCAGATGAGCAGACGCTGCTGTGGTCATGCTGTAGCTGCAGCCAGCATTGGCCAGGACAGGGCTGCAGAGCAGGGAGGGAGAGAGAGAGAGAAAGGGACACAATCATTCTGAAACAATGGATGCCAATCAGCCTGTGTGAACAACAGCATTACGTGGACGTGATGCAGGTACTCACAACTGCACGCTGAACTCGGAGCCTGGGAGTTTTACTTCCCACTCTTACAGCCTGCGAACCACACAAAACAGCGAAACTCAAACGTCACAACGCAAAAACATCTTAATGCAGACAGAAAAACGGATGTTAGCTTAACTCTTCCCAGCTGCCGCGAGCGTTTACCATTCAATGGAAGTAGCTTAGCTCAAACCTTGAAGAAAACAAAGAGCGGGGCTAGTAAAAAAAAAAAAAAAACAATGCCAGGAGGGAGACAGTTAGTCTGCGCACATAATGACCAAGTCAGAAGCAAATATAGCCAGGAGCCTCACGTACAAAGCGACTTTGAGTCTTTACGTACAGCGTAAAACGTTATATGGAGTTGTTTCGAGGAAGCACATCATGATGATTACTACAGAGGCAGAGAGAGTAGGGCGGCTCGTCCCTGAGCCCAGTTCTGCCGCTACTGCACTGCGGCTGTCCGCCTCCAACATGTACAAACCTCAATCAGTATAAACACGAAGCCCCAGTTGTTACACGAAGCTTCCCCCTCGGCGAGAAAATACCGCAGCCACGCGAGACCTCCTAATTGAGTTTATTTACCAATTTCGACAGGCATCCATCTTTACATCATAGATCAGACTGAAGTAATCAATCGCTGCTGGTACTACGGCGATGCGCCTCCGCTGCACTTCTCCTTTGCTCTGCTATCGACTATCTAAAAAAAAAAAATCTATAAAACTTCTTAACCATTTGCAATTTATTAAAAAAATAAACATACACATTAAATTAACCTGTAAAAAACACATATTCCTTGAGATTATGAAAATGAGAAATTGTATTGTAGCTGTTTTTGCCAAATCTTAAAAATATGCAATCTTAAAACAATGTTGCAAGATAACACACTTGGTACATGTCTGCTACTTTCACATCAAAACTGAACTCGATACCTGTACAATCAACTGTTATTGCACTTCGACGTTTTTTCTTCATGTGGCGGCCATCTTGAAACAGGCTGACTCTTATAACATTGTACAACCAATTATTACTTTCTGCGCATTTAGTTTATATTGATCCGTAATGAACTCACACGAACGTGCAAAAGTAAGAACATTTCCTTTTGACAAGAAAATGTCACCCTGAAATGTTGTTCAATCTTCATCAAGTTTCAGAATCCTCAGCAGTCACTCCACAGGATTACTGCATTTTTAGCTTTCCAGTTTCTCTAGTTCTGACATCAAAATTATATAAAACTTAAACATTAACATATGCAAAGAAGGCATAAAACTGCTCTTTCATTTATATCAAAACTGTGTAGATGAAACACTCGAATAACTAATAAAGCTGTTACATTAGAAAATATGCTTTACAGTGTAACTTCTGTTTATAAAACAAAACTCTTAGATAGCAGATAAACAGAACAGGCTGTAACAGGACTGAACACACTATAAGCTAAAAAAAAAAAAAAACTGTATAGAAGGCTGCCACACTTTCAGAAAGGTGTCCAGATGTGGTTATGATTAATTAGGATAATCTTGAACTGAAGAAATACTCCATACGAGACAAAACCGATTTCTTTAAAACTTTTCTTTGTATTGTTTTGCTGAAGGCACTCCAGGTAAACGTGATGGAACTGCAGATAATCTGATATTAGTCAGCCATTTGTTTAAGTTCTCCATCGTCTTTAACTCAGAGTTCAATCCTTTCAGATGTCATGAATCCCAGTTTGTCCAGTAAGTGCAGGAGAACAGTGCTGCTAATTGATCTCAAACATGATGATGTCTTCCTCCTCTTCATCCTCCTGCTCCTATAGATCAGTTGATAATTAACATTGATGGAAACATCAAAGTGCTGAGAGAAAACACAGGAAGTGTACCAACTTCATAGCCACTTGGCATGTCGTCCTCTTCATCACTGATGCTTGCAATGACTTCATCTTCAGAGTCCTGTACGACAAAACAAACGGGAAATTAAATCACAAGTGCATCATGGGAAATATTTCACCTTGCTCAATTTCTCTAAATTCTGAAAGTTGAGACTTAGATAATGTGTGCCTGTATCTGTTAGCAAAATATAATCTCACAAACCCCTGGATGGATCTTCGTAACACTTTTAGCAAGTCATCATTGGATGTACATCTAAAACTGATTAACATCTGGAGTCAATCCAATTCAAGATGCTATAGCTAATAGCAAACACAAAAATGGCTATTACAAAGTCAATTTTCCAGATAATGAGCTAAAATTTGATGCGTTAAAAAACAAGTCAATTACAACACTGACTAAGACATCAGGTAATCACAGGAAACCACACAGAAATATATTTTCAAAGCTGAACTAAAACAGCTACAACTCATCGTCATTTTTAACATAAGATGATCTTAGTCTAAAACCCTGGGAGGAAAGGCAGCAGGCTGCATGAATTCCTTCAAGGAATGCTAGGCTTTTAATCATTAAAATGTTTATATCACTAACATTTCTTTTCTCCTTGTGTAAAAATGAGTGTTTTGTGCAGATCCAACTTACCGACGTTTGACCAAACTGTGGTTTTATTTGGTCACAGTTTGTCATTTTGTTGACACCAAGGAACTCTGATTTCTGCAAAACAAGACACACTATGATTTGAAAAAGAAAAAAAAAATATATATATATATATATTTGTCAAACTTGTGTTTTTAAGCACTTACTGAAGGGTTGTCTTTTAAATACTTCGACTGCCGTTCTGGCTCCAGTGTCTATATACAAACACACAACAAAAAGCAAAAAAATGGAACTTCCTGCCAACATGTCAAACACTACATTTTACTTTTATTTTTCAATACCATGAACCATTTCCGCAGCTCTGCGGTGTATCTTTTTGTTGCTTCATGCACTTTGTCTTCATAACGCTTCTTGTTCTCTGGGGGAACATCTTTCCAACGTTCCCGGGTCTCTAGACAACCCTCTCTTAAACTTTGGGTTTTGTCCATAAGTTTTAACTGTTCACCCAAAAAGTGCGAGAATGGATCTCTGATGAAAAAATAATAATAATAAAAAAAAAAGAAATTTATATATTTGTAACAATACAATTTACAACTTAAGAGACATCTAGTTTGTAACTTACTGAGACGGCATCTTGGGTTCACGAGGTTCTCTCATTTTAGCTGTTAGTTTCTAAACAATAAAGACAAAAACAATGTTTTTAAAGAAAGGAGTTAATCTAATGAACCTTGCAACCTATAAAAATATTGAAGCAATAGTTCAGATCAAAAGATTATGAATAAAGTTCATTTTATACTTTTGTGTGAGTATTTTAACATAAGAAATTTAAAAACATGACAAAGTAATTTCAAGACAATTTGGGGAAAAGACAAGTTTTGCACATTTTTTAATCTTGGCCCCGAGTTAAACTACATGTGAAAACAGTCTTAATGAGTTTTAAAAAGTAGACACATCATGTTTTCAAACTCTTTTTCACATTTAAATCATTCAGTCAGGGTCTATATAAAGAGAAACTACAATACTTTGGTCTGAATTCCTCCTTGTGTTAAATTTACAAGCGCCTCTTTCACCCCTTCAACTTCTTTATTTTTGAATATTTAATTATTTATATGCACATACAAAAATATAAAAACCATAAAGGGATAAAAAAAATATATAAAAAGCAGCTGTGCAGAAGAGTGTAAGAAGACCAGCTATCCTATCATATTATAGAATAGCTAACAAAAATAAAAGTCAAATACACATAAATCTATAAATAACAAATCAAAATCACGTCATTTGACATTAACATAAATTTTAAATGTTTTTTTAAAGAATGAACATCACTAGTGGTAGGCTGTTCCAAAGTAAGGGCGTTTATAATCAAGTGTACTTTGCTTTATTGCCATCTTTCAACATACACATTTAGTATGTTGTTTCCAAATTCATTTCTCATCAACAATAACTCCTAAAAAAATTGGTTTGTGGCACTTGGCTAATTGGCAAACACAGGAGGTAGTGCATTTTTACAGACATTTTTAAATCATTATTATAAGTAGAAACAAAAGGAGATCCCTTAATAGAACCCTGAGGAATCCCACAAGCTAATTTAGCCATTAACCATTTTAAAATGGTGTTTTCTATTCTACATTTATTTAATTTTGTTAAGAATTTTCTGATTTAGTGTCTAATTTCTTTGACAAGTCTAAAATATACCAATAGAAAATTTCTCATCTAAATCTGTTGCAACCTTTACTGTAGAAGTGCCATTTTTGTCGACATTTTTTTTCTAAATCCATACTGATGATTGTACAAAAAACAATTATCAACCAAATGTATTGAAATTCTTGTATAATTTTTCAAGTGCTTCAGAAAACACGGGTAACACAGAAATTGGCTGATAATATAAATTAGCATTCCCAGATTTAAACACAAGGTGGTACTGTAGCTACTTTTAAATCCTTGGGTACAATATGGCCTGAAGTAGCAGCTTTCATTTTCAGTAGTGTTTGAAGTACTTTGTTTGGAGTTGAAGGGTCAAACACTCCTAAACAAGATTTTTTGTCAAGGCTGGGATTTATAGAAATAGCTTTACCTGACAACACAATGTTTCCAGCTAATGAGGGACCAATAATCATATTAATTTGACATAAATAACTTCAGATACCATCAGATAACTGAGATGGAATAGATCTGGAGGAATCTTCTTTGATAAACAATTAATTTATGACATTCCTGGTGTTTTAAAACTTTTATGAGATTTGTAACTTTTCTAAATTGTATTTTCTTAGTATTTTACTGATTTTTATAGCGTTTATAAAATGAAATATTAAACGGAGTGGACCTTTTTAAACAACTTGTTTGTAGTAGTAGAAGATGGTTTAAAAAAAATAAACATTTTTGTATTTGTTTGGCTTTGTATGAAAAGGAAAACCATTTATTAAACCAAATCATAAACATATTATATTGTCCTTAATCCTAACCCTTTAAGGTCTGAACAAATTCATGAAAAAAAATCAGACAAGAAATATCAGTCACCTGAGGTTGTGGCAAACCCCCCCCCCCAATTAAATAAAACATCAGCGCCTCTCATGTACTCCGGGTCCTGTCCCATCCAGTGACACGTGTCCCGTTATGATTGTGATCTTTTTTTAATTTACACAGGAATTTAAGCAAATTTAGACATTTCTTTTCCACATTAGAGTTGGATGTTATATCGCACCAAAAACAAAAACTAACAACATCTATATATTTAAAAGTCTGGAAATAAATAAATTCAGAAAGGAGATCTTACTGCAACTTCTGGCACCCCGATGCCTTTCTTTTTGATCAGCTGCTTTTGCTGCACTTCACCGAAGCCCTGGGAAAGAAACAAAACCGTCACACACAGTCTGACCACATCCGCTCAAAGCTCATGTTCTGCCTTACTTACATTTAGATACGTTTCCATTTCCAAGGCATACTGTTTCTTAAGCTGGAAGAAAAGGACACACTTAAATCAGACCATTTGACCAGGCTAAAAGTAACTAATATTAGTTTGTCTTTATACCTCAATACAGCGGTTCTTATATTCAGCCTTTTCTGTTGGACTCAGGCTTTTCCAGCTACGGGACAATTCCATTGCATCAACTTTTGATTTCCCCTCAGCAGCTTTGCAGTATTCCATGCAGAATATAGAGTAACTGTTGCTAAAAATTACAAAAAAACGCTTAAAAAAGAAATACTGAAAATAGATCTGCCAAACTGCCAGTAAACTAAACATTTGCAGATTTAGTTGTTTTTTTATTAGCGCTGTACAATATAGAGAAAACCTGCGATGTGCAATAATAACAGTGCTTATTACTGCGATGACATGACTTGCAATAAATAAACAAATGTATGTAGTGTTGATGTGTTTCTGGTCTGAGTTTAAGGAAAAAAATTATTTTGATTCCAGCATAAAAAAAAAATACGAAGAGATCCATTCAATTGAGCAAATACATAAAGGTCTCCATTTGATTCCGTCTGACTGACAGAATTCATAAATGCAACTATTTATTGCAATTTATGCAGTATTTTGTGATATACCTATTGCACAGGCTAATTGCAATGTCGATACATTTTCAATATATTTTGCAGCCCTAGTTTTTATGGTTTAAAGACAGTGTTGAATTTACTTGGAGGAATTTCTGCTACTTTCAAAACTAAAAGTCAATCATTCCTTGAAGGAATGCATATCGCTCACTGTCATTCAGTTTTAAAGTAAGATCAGCTTGTGTTGAATAAATAGCCATTTACTCCAACCTTAAAATTAACATCATGTCCTGTGAGATTGGGATATCTGAGATGAGCGGTTAGCTCTTGGGAATTTATGTTGCGACTGAACATCAGCAACTACCACACCAAATTTTAGCTAAATATGTGTAAAACTGACTGAGTTATAGACATTTGTGTTTAAGGTCTGTTGGCTGGGGCGTCACAAATAAATTAGGCTGATTCCAAAATATAATCAGTTATAGATGTGAACCTATTGAGTGCTTCCTGAAAGCCTTTTAAAAAAAAACATCCTCCAGTTCACAGTACTGACAAACAAACCCACACAACATTATTGCTCCGTCTTGAGGAGATGATAATTTGTGGTAAAAATAATTTAAATTTCAACAAGAAAAGACAGAGGTGACTTCGAGAAAAGTTTCTATCATCTGTACGTCTATGACGCATCATTATGATCGCGTGTTCTGCTTTAAGCAGAACCTTTTTATTTGTGAGCTTCTCTCCTGACATTTCATGAACAAAACAACCCACTGCACACAAACAGATTGGCTGAGTGTTTATTTACAGTTGATCATGGAGTGGAGGAGAAATATCTGCCAATTATGTTCTTAAACGAAGAGAAGCGCTAAGCTTTTTTTGAGAGGTGGGGGGGGGCTGTTTTTTTTAACACAAAATGACTGAAAGCAAAAACAACAACAGGATCTATTAAGAGAGAGTGCAAACTATTTGAATCAAAATTACAGAACATAAAAGTCAGCAAATAATTTGCATTAGTTGAATGTTATACATCTCTCCCTGAAACAACTGTCTAGTCAAACCAATTTCATATATCTGGAATGCAAGTGTGTAAAAATGGCCTGCCATACAGTGACCTTCCATATGTTGCTGGTAATTATCTGTTGTGCTCCTAGAGCACATGCCAATTGTTAAATTAGCAAGTTGGACGTCCATCCTTTTCATCTTGGCAGTTAAAAAGAAAAATTGTTCACGCCTCTCTCTGGCTCTATGCATGTAAATGCTCACAAGCAACCTTTCTCCATTATTTATTCATTAACGCCCAAATGAAAGCGATCAATTCTGCCCAACCCTTTATTACACTAATTTGTAAGAAGGTTGCTCAAGCCTTTTTTGTTTAAACAAAAAGAAAATGGAAAACAGGGCGTGAGCAGCCTATGGAAGAACTGATGGGTTCTGGTGCATGTGGCTTACTGAGGGGGCTTAGTGGGCATATCTTGAATCTCCTTTTCATATTTCCTCTGCAACAAAAGGACACATGTTACTGCTACCATATAAGAAGTTACTTTCATTTAAATCAAACAGACTTAAACATCACTTACATATGGAGCGGCCAGTTTCACTTTAACATCCATCTTGTTTTGTTTGCTGAAAGAAAAAGTTTGCTTAGTCCATTTATTAATTGCATGTGAATAAACTGATACGTGAAGTAAATCGTTACCTAAATTCGTGCATCTTTTTCTGATACTCTAATACTTGACCAGCGTGCTTCTTCTCATACACAACCTAAAAACCAAATCAAAATGAACCAATGTAATTTTTAAACATCAAGGCTTCAAAATCAACAGACGATATTTTATAGTGACTTATAGAATACCTTCTTTTCCTTTGGGAGCTTATCAAACTTATTGTATAATAACTTAAAAAGCTTTTGTCTCTTCATGTTTGGATACTTCTCCTTAAATTTCTGATGATGTTCCATAAAATAAACATTTCTGGGTCCCGCTGGTCTTTTTGGAACCTCAGGATGGATCTTAAAGGAGAAGAGAGAGAAAGGAAAAACATGCCACAAGTTTCAAAACCACAAAAAGTAAAATAAAATTACTTCGTATTATTGTATGTCGCTTTCTGCTATTCATGTTAGAGGGGTGTAACAATACATCACTATATTGATTAAATGATTAATGATTTAATTTTATAAAAGCAAAACAAAAAGTATTGATCTATTTCATCATCATATGCCTGATGTGGATCGAAATCATACATCCATTTAAGACAATGATTTGATTTATCGCATCATTTTGATCGCAGACTTGTGAATTTAAAAGAAATTGTATCATGACAGACTCTATAATAGAAAAACATCTTGTCATCCAAACAAATCAACATAAAATCGTATTGTGATAAAAGCTGGTGAATTTATTTTGTGCATCACAACACTTATGTTCCAATTTCCAAACTCAGGATTTATACAAATATTGCAGATAAAACTTGCGTCAATCCAAGTATTTCCTCTTTTAGTGGGATCTATTTGTCTTCCAACATTGCGCCTAATGATAACATCAGTTATCATTGGGCGCAAGCAGTCTACATAGAATACTACATAGATGGTTTTCACATGACATCAAACAGGAGTTGGCCGCAAATTGTTCATGCCGGGAAGCATTACAGGTCTAGACCGAAGCTTGCCCAGTATGTATCGTATTCTTCTGGTAAAGTATCAAGAAATGGTGAATTATTGTTGTGTAAATGGATGCCACAATCAGTCATGTCAGGAGAAAAAGATTTGCAGTATTACAGACAACAACTTATCACAGAGAAGTTACACAAAAATGACCAAAGGAAAGTTCGTGTATGTGGCTGGCAATGTTAAATATATTTTTAAGTGAAAACTATGAGCAACATTCAAGTACAATATTTTTTTCCTTTTATTAGACACGATTAGCTAGTCAAAAACTTAATTTTAAAAATACCCATTTTCAAGGACAGAAGACATCAATAAACATGATTATTTTCCGTGCTTAAGCAATAAATACAGCTGTTCTTGCTTTGTTAAGAAACTGACAATATAAAACTATATTGTACTTCTATTTTTGAAATTGCTATGCTATCAAATAATCAACTATTTGCAGTTTTATCTAAATACTTTGCTGCAGGTTCAAGATTGTACACATACTTTTTAGCAGACTCTGCCTTCCGTACAGAAGCCTTACTACCTGGTCACATGGTGAAATTAAGAAAAATAACCTGAGCTTTGACTGTAAAGTATTTACAGAACAAGTATCTCTTTAATGAGACTTCCAGTATGCAAGTTTTCATGACGTCAATGTAACAGGTGTGTTGCAGAGCACTTACAGCTCTGAAGTGAAGAGGATCTGAAATTATGGCTTTTGCTTCAGCTATCAGGTCTGGTAGGCTTCGCAACTTGCGCATCTGAGCAAAAGGAAAAAAAAGTAGTTACTTACCAATAAATTACAATTAAACTTTTAGCCATAATTTAAAAAAAACGTAAATGTTGGCTCACCTTCTCCATTACGTTTGTCCACTTTTGTCTGCATTCCTCTGGAGAAAAGGGATGGAAAGCCACTTTATTCCAGTCTACAGATTTCATCCCGGTCTGATAATTGGTCGTGTCTAACCCGTCTGGGATGGTTTCGCCCAGGGAAGTAATAAGCTTCGATAGGTTTGAGTTGGTCCATACTACAGATGGAAAACAGTTTATCATTAGCAGTGTCGTTTTAAGCAAAAAAACCCTAAATATAGGAGAAAAGTGTTTTTTTTTTTACATTTCATTTAACTTACCGGATTCAACGGCTTCATCTTCTGATTCACTCATTTTAAATCCCAAATTTACTTCTTATGTTTTAGGTGGCGTGCTGACAGGAAAACAACTGAAAAACTCTGTCTCTTACTAGCTTGCAGGTACCCGCCAACAGCAATGTATGTACTATCTGTCGACGGTATCGTCTTGTCTATCTAAAAGAAAAAATAAGAACAAAACACAGGAATATTGCAAGAAAATAGACACACGTGGTATGTATTAGCTCTTCAACTGCATTCGTACGACCCTCCATCAACATGCGGAAACTCACTGTAACAAAAACCAATCAAAAACGAGGAACTGTCATCCAACTAGCCAATCAGCTTCTTTGGTATAGACTGAATAATTTGAGATAAGCGCCATCTACTGGCCGGGTTGTGGTACAGCAACATGAATCTAAAATGCTGAAAACTGGATTGAGCTAGTGAATTTTGCACAATTAAAACAGATTAAAATAAAATCTATGAAATGTTAAAATAAAACAGTCTGTTCAAACAACTTGATATTCTACAGTCTCTAATAGCAACTTTCCAATTCCACTTTGTTGTTGCAGTATTTACTTGTCAGCTTCATCATTAGTTTGGAGTTTAAGGAAATAATTTGGAGATAACCTTACATTACTTATAATAGTTTGATTTAGTTATTGTAACATATCAAATTGAATCACAATGTTATATTTTAATCTTTTCATTGTTTATTATATAATTTGTCCTTTGACATTACAAACTATTTGACTACTCACTTTACTATTGTGTCATTTTTACCTACATTTATGTACATTACCAGTAATGTTTTTGCATACAAAATCTTACAGCAAAAGGTGCAGAACTGTACAGAGGTTTATACCACTCCTGATCACTTCTTCTGCCAAAGGCAAAGGTGGAGGGATAAACCTGTGTGTTTGTTTGTTTGTTAACAAAATATTTCACAAACCATAAAACAAATTTAAATGAAACTCCCAGAAAGTAATCACTGGAAGTACATCTACAACTAATTACATTGGATTCAATTAAAGATGTCTGCCACAGATGATCGGCATTAGATATTCTAAAAATGACTAAAACTAATTCTACATACATTCACATACATTTGTTGTGGTTGTAGCTGAAAGTCATCCCCAACACATAATTTGAGTGCTATTCATTGTACCACATTGTTGCTTTACTCTATAAGTTACAGTCAACACTGTCTGTTAGAAAAATATTTCATGACCCACAAGACAGATAATGAAGCTTTCACAGGGTACTCATTGGATGTACCTCTACTGAGCAAGCCCAGTTCAAGATGCTAGGCAACCTTTGTCAACACAAAATGACCCTAACTTACTGAAAATGACCAATCATTTTGTTTATAGAGAGATAACAAAAAGACAGCAACACAATAAACAGTTCCTTTCTGTCTTTACACTGTTTGATCATCTTTAATAAAGTCGGCATAGAAGTTGCTGGATCATCAGCTTATAAATGCTAAGTCTTTATTTACAATTTTCTTAAATGATTGAAAACAAGACTTTCAAAGAAACTTAAAAAAATATTCTTACATTTAATGTGACTGCAAAAGGGAAGAAAAAAAGAATACATTTATTGCAACTACTGTTTTTTTCAATACTCAAGCTTTCAATCTGAAGTGTTGGCTTAAACTTTTGAATAACGTTTCTCCAGCTTTAACTATCCAAAACATTTGCATTTTGAATATAATTGTATTTTGTAAAAAAAAAAAAAAAAACAAAAAAAAAAGACAAAAAATTTTTCTCCAGACAAGAAAAACAAGAAATGGATTTAAAATCAATAAACTTAAGTTGTTAAACATGTTCATCCATATTCACTCCCAACAGCTGGAATCTGTTATCTGCATTTCATGTTCACAAAACAAAAATAAATATATAAAACCACTTAAATATATTTGTGCTCATCAGGAAATTAAAAGTTTGTGTTAGGATAAAATAGAATAAATATTTGTTTTAAGAAAATAAAAACAATACATATAGTGTCCTTAGTTGTTGGAAGATGTCTACAAAGGCATCTGAGTTTCACAGTACACGTCCTGCCCAGGCTCCTCCTCGAACGTCACTTTGGCGTCGTCAGCATCCAGCTGAAACGAAACAGACAAATGAGAACAATCAACCAAATGCAGCAGGAACACGTTAACACTAAAAGGATGAGAAGAAGAAGACACATACACATTTCATCTCCAGCTCGGTGAAGAGATGGCCAGTCATCAACATGCGCAGTGGGATGGTGAGGATGAGAACAAAGGGAAGCGCCAGGGATGCTGCGCTGGATTTCACAAGCCACAAGAGTGCAAGACACACCATCTGGATTACTGTAAACAGGTGCATCCGCCCTGTGCTCACCTGCAGCCAGGAAACACAGGCCTTCTTCATATACATATATTTGTGATTTTTGAAGCATGAAATGATTCGAACAGTGTTGGATAAATTAGCACCTAATAACCGACCTGTTGTAAATAACTCTTTCAATGACCTCAGTTTGGAGAGTTTAATTCTGACCAACTAACAACAAGTCCAAGCAGGGCCAAAATCAAAAATGGATTAAAAAAACTCCAACTCAAAAATGTATTTGTGGTTAATGTGCTTATCCATTGCTATAATGCTATCAATTTAACATTATACGATTACTTTTGGCAGAAATATTAAGCTGGAAATGCCCCAAACTAGCATATAAGCACATTTACTGTAAATAATAGTAGTATAACTCAAAACAGTATGAGTTTACTATAAAATAAATAATTTCAGGAACTAACAAGATGTAATAAGATACTTTTGTGATGATTTAACCCAAACTTGCTGTATCTGCTGTATTTGTTTTATCATGTTGGTTTCAACGATGTGTTAGTTTTTTGTTAAAATGACAGAACTCTTACTCTGGTGGCGTAAGGTTCATTAGGGTGGTATTTTTTAGGAATGAGAAGCAGCAGTATACGATCCCACAGCTGGATGCCATTCAGCGACGTGACTCCCATGTAGAGGAAGATCCCAAACAAGGCAGACATGGGAATCAGCTTCAAGATCGGCTCCATCAGAATTGACAGACCTGGATGTGCATATTTCATTTTACAGAAGAAATGGTCAGCATTTAATCTACTTCTGGCGCAAAGTCGACGCGCTTCATTAAGGAAAGACACCAACCAACAAGCAAGGCCACCACAATGCCACTGATCCTCTGCTCCAGCACTCGCTCTATCACAGGTTTTGGTCCTTTGCTCATGACTGTCAGAGCGTTGGCGTGGGTGACTGATCGGACCGTCGCGGCGCTGAGCCACGGCATGCCAAATATGGCGCAGAGCCCTCCCATTCCGACTAGAACCAGCAAGTCAAAGTGGAAGCCGGAACCTTTGACCATCTTTCTCTCAGGTTTGCTGATGATCAGTCTGTTCAAAGACACAAGGTGTGAATCAGTGGGCTGGTCCTGTCAAGATATTTGATGCTGAGGATCTAGTTAGTTATGTTACAGGAAGTGTAATGACTTACGTTGTGATCTGAGACTCCAGAAAGATGAGGATGAAGACAAGTAAGGCTGGGATGCAGGATGCAAACATCAACCACACGGGGAAAGACTGGTGCTCTCCGAAGGGGTTGATGAGCCAACCTCTCTTGTCTGGGTTGGACACCGTCAACCCTTGGGGAACAACCAGTTTCTGCAAATAAACAAATCTCAGTTTAATCAGAGCAGCTGTTTCTTTTAATACTTGTTCATAACACCTAGTGAGGCACCGGAAAGCAGACTAACCTGAGTGTAGGTATCCTCAATGTTGTAGTCCACCAAAACCATGAGGAAGATGGCAATAGGAACCCCAAAGTCCCCTAGCAAGCGACGGACCTAATGAAGACCAGGAATACCAAACATTTTTTTCAAATTCTAGGATTTGGTTTTAATTTTTTTAAATTTCTTTGGAAATTCACATAAAATAAAAAGACAAAACCAGTCTGAAGTTGCCTGCAGACTTCACATGGACTCACCTTTCCAGGAAGAAATGTCCCATTTTTAAACTGCCGCAAGAAGAAAGCAATAAAGAAACAGCCGAACATGAGACACATGGAGAGCAGGGCCGTGTTGGGGTATGGTGGTTTGATCATGTCGACAATAATGGTGATGTTCCCTGTGGCGTTGTCATAGATAATGGTCTCCTCCATCCTTGGGTTCCAGGGGTTTTCCATTGTTGAGTTCAGGTGATCATAATTTAGGATTAGTGGGTGGTCCTTGAAGGTCTGAATGAAGTTTAAGAAATCAGATGTTACAAATACGGATTCTGTGTGACAGATTAATGTGAATGAATGAGATATGTGAAACATATAATGATAATTATTTTTTTACCCGTCCTAATTTGGCAAAAGTTTCATAAATAAAGATGATGGAGATGAGGATGGAGAAGATCTCCTGGGTAAAGCGTGAGATGTAGCGCACCAGGAAGCTGCCCTCAAAAGCCACAATGGCCACCACAATGATGATGAGCCACACCCCGACCCACACCCTCCCTACAATGTATTCAATATCCTGGGACTTGCAGAACTAAATGAAGGAAACCGGGGATGAGTTGACTTTGATCGTGACAAAATGGACAACAGATAAGAAAAAGATCTTAATAACTCACAGCGAAGAAGGCCTCCTCGAACACTAAAAGAGGACCAGAGAAACCGATAACCAGGATGGGCTGAGCAGCGACAAAACAGAAGACGATCCCCTGGATGCTGGTAGAAAGCAGGAGCTCCGATACACCCATCATATTGTCCACCTTATCAGCTGAAAAGACAGAAAATTTAGTGTCTACTGCTCAAAAACCGAGGCACCACACACATACACACGTCATACACACCCAGAAGGCCTCCAAAAGTGATGGCAGGTGACAAGGCAGCGAAGTATATGAAGATGATAGCAGCAAGAGCCTGGGCATTCAGGGCGTCTGTGAGGTCACTCTTGTAGTACTGGTAGCGTCTCTTGATGTCTCGAATCATGCCCCCGAATGGTCGACCGGTGCGAGAAAGGGGGTCTTCAGCAGGAGAGCCACTAGAAATAGAAACTGGAAAGGAAAAAAAATATTTGTGATAAAAACTTTTAACATAAAGATTGATTTTGGTGTTAAGTTGGACAAAGTGTCGTGATAGGCCCTCACCTCTATGAACTTTGGAGCCCCTGCGGGGCATGATCTCCGAGGAGTGCGGTCTGTCCTTCAGGAATTTCTTCTGAAAGTCGATGATGGAGCTCAGCATGGCTTCATTCTTTATTTCTGTTGGTGGGATGACGATGCTGCAGTCAATGAATTCGACTAAAGCGTCCGTCAGCTCTCTGGCACTCTTTGCATCTAATGCTGCCTGGTTAAACACCTGGGAGGGAGAAAGTGGAGATGGAGGTAAAGATTGAAGTCAGATCATAAAATTTTTTTTCTGTGATAAATATTCTGTCAATCAGTTTTAAACAAACAAAGATTAGACAAATGTGCAACACATTAGCATTTTATTTTGCACTTATCAAAACTCTGATTCTACTTACTTTATCGGCCATCAGAGCAGCCAAAGCTCGGCCCGTCTCATGGTAGTCCATGTCAGCCTTGCCGGGGCCAATCAGAACCAAAACAAAGCGAACAGGCTCCGGGGCCTCTAGGGCTGAGTCAAGTGTCGTCGCTTCCTTCAAACGCACAAAAGCAACTGTGGGTTTCTCCAGAAAATCCAAGGCTCCTGGTTAAAACAAAACAGTTAAAATTGTACGGGACAATCACATGTGCTGAAATACAGATGTGTACAAAATGCAGGTGCCCAAACATAAATAGACATTTAGGAGAAATTAAATTAAATTAAACTAAAGAAAGGAAAGTTAGAGGCTTACCTACGAGCACCATTGAGGCCTCGACATGGTCACTTTCGTCCTTCTGAAAGATCAGAAAAATGAACAGAGCAAGTAAGAAATGTATTATATATGTTCTGCACCACTTCAAATGTTCGCCAAATAAATAACAAATAAACAATAAAAAGCAAACACAGAGATATTTTTGTTTAGAACAACTGTATAAGTGAAAAGACATACTCTTTCCTGGACAGAAAACTTGTGCAAGTCCACTCCATCAGTCAGTTTTTGACTCTCTGGGTCCGATGATTCACTGCAGACAGAAAAGATTTGTTTCACTGACATGTTCCTTTTCTTACTTTCCAGATTTTTCTTCTTTAGTAAGTTTTATTAAGCAAATAAATACATAAATGGCAGAAATTCTAAAATAACTCAGCTGGACTTCCATTCTGGATGTTAAATGTTCTGTGTAACTTCTGTGCAGAGTGGTTGCCATACAGGTAAAGTGGTTTGGTGGTCAGAGACAGCTTCATATAATCACAAGTTTGGTCTCCACAGCAGCAACTTTCTCCAAGTCAGACCATAAGAGCCCCCCGTTTGGAGCTTTGGTTAATTGCCACAACTAAATGCTTAAATGTAGGTCCCTGTGTTTGAGTCATTGTTGGTTAATGTCTCAAAGGATACCTGCGGTTTTGGACCAGCGATTTCAGCACGCCTTCCCGGTCTCCAGACCTGATTTCCTTCTTATTAACCATCTCAGTGACCATCTTCTCAGCGATGGCAGCCAGAGTCTTCTCCTCGCAGTCGAAAATGGTCACAACTTGAGTTGAGTAAAAGGTAAATTAGATTTGAGTTAGAATCATGTAAGATAAAAACACACAGACAGCATGCTCAAAAACTTTCTCTACAAAATAGAGGCTATTTATTTGTTATAAAATGTAACTTTGAGTATAACACTAACTTTTACCGGCTCAATTTTTTTGTCACTGACCAGTGTTCATGGTGCGCCGCAGGTGGATGAGGCTCCTGAACGTGAGGTAGGAGATCTGTGAGGAGGCCCACACCCCAGCCTGTGGGTCGAAGCTCTCCTCGTAGCCCGCCCATCTGCCCGTCTCCTGCCAGTACCCCGGCTGCTCCTGGTCCTTCATTAGCTCTTTCTGCTTCACACACCTGCAAAGGAACAGACTTGGTCAGAACTAGTGGTGGAATTAGAGCTGCACTGCCTGCAAGCAGGGCTGTGGTTTCACTGGTAATTTCATCTACGTCACTGGATCTACCTTTGACCTGAATTTAGGAAGAGGGAAAACAATTAAAAAAACTTTACATTTTGATGTATACCCACATTTGTTTTAGACATGTTTACAATTTGTCAAGAGCCTGAGGATGCTGGCCTAGGAAGGTCTGGGTGGTTAGGGTTACATTAAACATTAAATTAAGTACATACAAAATGACATTTGGAGATGTGTATTACTTATCGTTGAAAGTAAATTTATTTAAAAGGGTTAAATATTATTGCATTTGTTGTTTGGTTGGTTTATTTTGAACATGTTTACTATGTACAGGCAATCATTTCAAGGAAGAAGAGAGAAACAAAAGATAAAGAAGAACCTACAGAAAAAATGTCAAAAAGAATTGGGAAGACGTACAGATTCATATTATACCACCCCTTTACCATTAGTTATCAATTTTTACTAATCTAATTTCTTATTATTACAGTACAACTACTAATAGAAAAAACGGACATGTTTATAAAATTCAAATACTATTTCTTAATACAGGCTGTTGTCATATTTTTAATATCTTTATTTGCAGGAGAACTTGTGTACATCCCAGTGGAAACTGTCCATAAACCAGTGAAACAGGTTTATGTCAGCTTGCAAAGAAAAAAACAGTCAAAAGAGTTTTTGTAGACGTGTAGTCGTGCTGATGGAGGATATGGTACTACAAGCTTTCATGCTACACTTCTTTTTCCACAAATCACTCCTGAAATTTACTTCCTTCTGCCCCAAATTTCTTCTTCCCTTCTTTACCATACGTTCAACCAAGTATTTGAAGTCCTGCACCTTTGTGACGATTTACCCAGAGTTAGGGACTGGCATCAAAGATACACTGGTTTGTGCACCATACTGGCTAGTTTGACATGCTAATATTCACCTTTCTTTTAGAAAATATTGGGACTTCACAAAAAGGGCACGCAGATAAAAGCCTGTCATCACCAAATAACACATTAAGAGTTTGTAAAAGACTTTTTGAGCAGAATTCCCAATGTCTGAAGGAAACCAGACACTGATCTCATTATTCTAATCTCTAAAACCAAACATGGTGACGACAGCATCATCCTGTGTCCTGTGAGAATGTTTTTCTAAATTAAGAGCGGCAAACAGGCCAGCTTATAAGAAACTATTATGCATAATCTTGTCATTCAGCAAACAAATGCACACCTGGAACCACAGAAGGAGGCTCCTAAAAACTTGTGCATTGTCCAGGTTTAGTTGGGACAATAGGAAAGGATTTATGGAGACACTTGTTAAAGGCTCTGCTCTAAAGCTCATTATCCAACCCAATCAAATGATGGCATAATAAAAAGAAGTTCTCCATGAAATAAATCCTCTCTTTAAGATGAGAATGAACTTTAATACCTGATTTGAAGGCAACTGGATTTTCTTTCTTGGATCAGTTGACTTCTGTTCATGCACTAAGGATTACTATGCAGACAACAGGATCAGACAAAATCACCTTCATGCTTCACCACAGTGCAGAAACACATGATATTATGGGTGTTGGTTTCCTCTGCGGCGGTCAGGCGACATTTCAGTCATCTTTTTCACCAAAGTGGACATGGATCACAAAAAATTTGGAAGGTGACACTTTGTGTCTGCAGTAAACATGCTGGGTGTCAGCAATAAGCTGGTTCCGAGGTCTGGTTCTGTGTGAGCTTCCGTCGTCTGTATGAATGACAGCTTTTGAACACGTTACCTGAACCTGTTTGGACTGTCAATACATACGATGTGTGTGTGGGGGTGGGTGGGTTCATGCCCCTTACTTATCACTTTGTATTTGTTGGAGCTGGTGTCTGTCTTCCAGTCAGCTAATAGACAAAATACCCAATACCCACCCAATTATTAACATAAAGCTGCAAAAATCCAGATTTTTAGAAATTGTTTTTTATTGTAATGGTATTTTAGTAAAAAAAATTAGAACTTTTTAGTGAATTTTGCTGATGAGCTTTAATTTAAAGCCACAATAGATACATATCAAAATATTTGAAATTTCAATGTTTTTTTCATCCCAAAATGACCACTAAATTATTTGCTACTAACGTCTATCTCTTAATTTGTAATAAATTAGAGAAATCAGCAGAATCTTGTTTTGTTGGCAACAATTTTGAGTCATTTCTTTACATTCAAACATTGAAAAGTTCACTTCGGAGAGTCCTCGTGCAACAAATATTGAGTTGGTAAAATGTAAATAGAATAGAAAGAAATAGAATCACAGACAGAGAGTCAGTGGAAGTAAAATTATTTTGGGGAAGAACTAGAGAGCATTTAAGCAAAAATTGGGGCTAAAATAAGGTACAAACAAGCTGTGCAGAAATATTCTGTATTCTAACAAGAAAGTTTCTATAACTTCAACAAAAGCTGTTTTCTAACACAATTGTTATGAAAACCCTCATGAGTTAACTTCACAGAAATTATGTTGGTGCAAAAAAATTAAAAAACAAAAGCTTAAAAAAAATTTGTATTTTAAAAGCTATTATGGTTATAAAACACATTTTTACACTGAAATCCTATTACAAATTTTTACGTTTATAAATAGTTAGGGTGGTTTTTGGAAGTCTTTTGGTGACTTTCATTTTTTCTCTTCAATAGTGTTTTCACATTTTTAGTTTATTTTACCATTATTTAACCAGGCAAATCCCATTTAGATTGAAGATCTCTTTTGCAAGGGCGGCCTGGGCCTGAAGGCAAGATATTGCACACATTTTTGTGCTGTGGAGAAAACTGGAGTATCTGGAGAAAACCCACAACAGCACAAGGAGAACATGCAAACTCCATACAGAGACCCCAGGTCCAAACTGGGGGTCGAACCCAGGACCTTCTTGCTGTGAGGCGTTATTGCTAACCACTGAGCCATCATGCTTTTTTTTTGTTTTATCTATGATCAAACCTAAAACAAAAGCGGTTTATTTCCAAAACACCACTGTTCAAAGTGTAGAAGATTCAGATTAAACTGGCAAGATGCTATTGAAGAATGTATGGACGCGTGCATGCATGTGTGTGTAAAAAAGTGGCTGATCCTACAAGTTCAAATAAAAAGTCTGAGGGTCAAATTTGGTTATATTGGGTTAATTAGTTATAGCAATATATATTTTGCTTTGGTTGGAAAAACAAGGAAGAGTGGTATTGGAGTGTTTTAGTAGTGTGACAAATTATTAATGGTAAAGTCAATTCATATAGTGAAAATGTGAAGAATCCACCTTTTCTAAGCACCAAGTTCTTACAACAGAATATGATTAACTGAACGACAGAGAATTTGACAAACAAGAATTTGGGTGATGCATATAAATGAGCACATTTTCATTACTGTTAAATAACCACATTAGCTGTATTTTCCTATCAATTCTATTTCTTTAAATTTCACATTGTGATGTGTCACTTTAAGAATTAAGTAGTGAGTTCAGAGTCAATATAAGGCTACAGGAAATATATCAAAATGCACTTTTTTTATTTTTTGCGTCATTAGGCACAAACATGGACGTCCCAATTTCTCAGAAAAATATCAACAAATATATCTTCCAAAAAAGGTCTTCAAAATAAAACAAGAAGGCAATTATCAGGACATTTACTGTTATTTTGCTGAATCTGTTTTGCAATTAAAAAAATTTCAAATCCACCTCACATAACAAATATTCATGCACACAATTATGTTTGTGACATACATACATGGGAAAATAAAAATAATGATAATAATTAAAATAAGTAAATAATATAATATACATGGAAAGATATTTGTAGCAATTATAATAATGCTTGACCAGTACATATAATATAATATAATATAATATAATATAATATAATATAATATAATATAATATTTTGAAGTTTTGAACATCTAATTTTGTCTTAGATTGTAAAAAATAAAATAAAATATTCAAAAACCAAAAATACAATCAAAACATCATTACAGTAAACTCTTCAAAAACTGCACCAGCTACAGTAAAGCATATTTGTGTTCTAAACCTTTCTTTGCTTCAAACTTTAAGTTTTGTATGGGATGTGCAGCCTAATTTATGCTTTATTAGTTTAAATGTTTTTCCAAGTAGTGTCCTCCCAATTTTTATTTATTTTTTAAATAGTTTCTTGCATTATTGTCCAAAGGATGTTCACAACTACGGCAGAAAAAGTGATGCTTACCTGCTGCAGGTAGTGACCCAGCTGACAGGCGACTGTCCAGAGAAGCAAAAGAAGGCGTGACTTTATAAACACGGCCTCTTTAAAGCTCCGTCAGAGTGTGTGAATGCATGTTGGTGTTTTGATGGGTGGGACCACCACATGTGTGCAGGGGCACAAACGTGAACATGTGCACTGTAATTCCTTGTTACACACTCCTACAGAGCGATGTGTTCTGCACTAACCCATAATATTGATGGTCAATACAGTCACATTGTGTTGGTATTCAACCAACATCTTATCACATTTTTTTCCCTTTTTCTTTTTTTTTGTCTGTGTTTAGTGGACAACAGAATCTTGGTTTACACTGCCGGGCCTGTCTGCTAACCTTCACTGAGGTGGAACATGTCTTCATCTTAGTCAACATCCTGCCATATTCACTGACTCAAAAAGAGACATAAAAAAAGAAAAATGAAGCACATTGTGTGTTATTTTGACCAAAGGGCAGCAGAAGGGTTAAATTTGAAGTTGTGATTTAAAATGAAATCAAGGAAAAAGGTTAAACAACAAACATGTAGGGGAAAATATTATTTGCTTCAAACAGTTAGTGTAGGATGTAATGTGCAGCCTTATTGAAGTTGTTTTTATTAGTTTGATTTTTTTTCAGCTCACAATAATGACTCAGCAAGCAGCCAAAGAGAAAGAACATATTAGTATGCACATTGCTGTTCAGGTATAAACTATTTCCTAACAAAAAAAGTTCCTCCTATTATTTTCTATACAAGAAATATTATAATGTGCAAAAAATAAAAATGTTAAGATCATTTAACTTTTAACTTTTTAACAAGTTAACTTTTAGAAACTAAATGCTAAATATAAACAAATATGCACAATAACATTAATTTAAAGATATACTGTAGTGACGCACATTTCTTATTTTATTCACAATATGAAAAACATTTTACTCGGTTGTATCAACTCGCAGAGTGATATTGTAAACTGCAAGGCACTAATGTGAAAACATTAGACAGAATCTTGTCATTTGCAGGAATTTACTGTAAACATCTGAGCCTTTTGAGAGGCTAAAAGTACAAACCGTTTCATTTTAAAGTTAGCTGTAAAAGTTGATTTTTGATGATAGTTTGCAATTTTGTTTTCTTTATTTATTCTGGCAATTTCAAGTTTAAAAGTTTGTTTAAATGTTTTTTATGCTGTTTCCACAGAGGATTATTTAAATGATAGATGAGGTGAGAGACATGTTTAGATCAGCATTGTGCTTGAAATGTGAAACAAACTGAATACTGATACTTTCACAACATTTTTACATACGTAGTTGAATATACATTTTTATTAGATTTGAGAATCCTCAGTTTTTTTAAATCAGCATTATGCAAATGTTTGAGCATAAAAAAAGGCTGTACAGTAAAAATTGAGGTGACAAACCACCCTTTGCACCCGTTTTCCTATAAGTCTGCACACAGACTTGATATCTGCAGCCTCATCTGTTCTTTCTTATGCAACATAAATACCTGAAGGACTGCATTCAAGGTGGCTTTTATGTGCACATGTGCAGCCATGCATGTGGAATTATACACACTCTGATAAATCTGGTCAAATCTCTGACAAAACCAACTCTCAGTTTGATGGTTGCTAAGAAAAGTCACATTGAAACATTGTCTCCTGTTTAGTTTTAATATTTTTTTGACTGTTGACTCAAAATATGAATGACGCGCTGCTACAGCTAATTAGCATTTCTGCTGATTCATCAACAGGGTATGACGCGCAGGATTTGGGATACGGTGAACACTGACCACGACTACACAAAAACACACAATCTGAAAAAACATTATTATAGAGTTCTTTCTTTATAAAATGTACTCATTGCAAACTATGAAGCAAAACATTTAACACATTATTCTGGACCATTTGTGCAGTTTAAAAGGTTTTACACAAGTAGTTTTCCAGATAGGGTAATTCTGAAATGTGGGTTCACGCTGAACGTAAACAAGGCACTCGACTCAGCTTATCTGCCAAACTTTACTCGACAAACCTGAGTATAAATACGTACCGACACATCAAAACTATTAGTCCCATTGACCTTCTTGAACTCCTAAGGCTCTTCCACAGATATAAGGTAAAAAAGGTGCAGCTGAGACTAATAGGAACAGGGAACAGGTTTGAATGAGAGGAGCAGGACTGGAGCAGAAGCTGATAGTGAAAAAGTATGGGGAAATGGGCTGGTGGCACAGGGGAGCATGCAGCAGAACCAAATGCAAAAAGCACAAAAACACAGAAAAGGAAGAACCCTAACAACACAAAAGATCAAAACCCACAGATTCTGACACTGCTGGTGACCAGCTCGTAAAAACTACTGTGGAGACTCATAAACGTCTCGCAACATTTGCAAAGGTTCTCAGTTTACTTACATGAGTCACGGATGTTCACAGGCTTGTTGCTTGAACTGTGTGACAGTCTTTCAAACAGTGTTGCTACAAGTATCTCAAAGTCAACCTAAACACTTTTTGATTTAGTTCCAGGCACTTCCAACCCATCTCAAGAGCACAAAAGCTTTATTTTGACACCTGTACAGGAACTGTGCTCTAAGAAGACCCTGTCATCAAGGTGAGAATGTGGACGATTCATGTCATCACATGAAAAGTCAACTTGATTAATCTTGATTAGACAAATAAAGTAGTTAGTCTTGATAAGACCAATCAATTGATTAATCTTGATTAGTTTTGATGGGTGGGTCATCCGCATCAACAAGACTAATCACAGCAACATCACACAAGGTAATTCTAATAAACCCCACTGAAGTTTCATAATGAGACACTGACGATCTTTTGGAGAAGCACAAACAAATGGACAAGGCTGAGGCCATAAGTCAGCTAGAATGTAGCAGATAAGATAATGTGGCAGACAACAAATACCTAATGGTTGCTTCCCTTTCAAAATCAACCAGTAAAGCAACTTAGACCTGGCAGAAACCTCTGGGACCAAATGCTTCTTCCGTCCACATGAGCTTTGACCAAAAGTGGAAGGAGTTTGGACAAAAAGCAATCCTCTGACATGGAAATAAGGCCACAGGACTTAACTCTATATAAAAACATGAGTAGGGGAGTGTAGAAAAATGGTAACAAGTGTTCTTGATTGATGCTTTCAAAACATTTTGGTGTAACAAAAAGCAATTTGTAGAAAAAGTGTAGAAAATTGGTACAATAAGAATTTGCAGACAATCAGTGCAGCTTTGTGAAAGTTTAATGTGTGACGTTCTGCAAATGGAGTTGGGGATTTGCTCAAATTGTTTGTGTTCTCAGCTATTGTAAATACAAGCAGATACAAGATACTTACACATTATGTAATACAAAAAAGGAGGTATTTAACTGCAATGAGTTTTAGAAGTGATTGTTTGAACCTCATAGGTTTTTTCAACTGTGTCTATGATGTCCATAAGTTTAAACCTCTGTGTGAGGTGCTGGTAGAGGACACCAGCAGTATCATATGAGTCAGGACACCGTGGGATGAAGAGCTGATTGTTTGTGTAAATTGACCTCACAACAATGTTTATAGGGGCCAAGAGGCCACAAGCACCACTGAACCAAACTGATGGAGTTTGGGGCCGCAAGCAGTTCTGTCAGTCACCCACATTTGGCTCATGAGAGAGGTTATCCCTCTGAAGATGACCCCTTTCTTTTACGCCCCATCCTGTCTGACCCTGAGGCCCCAGGTATCACACATGGATGATTCATGAGTTTCTCCTTGACTTTAATGAGTACAGAGCAGACAACATGTTTTGCCTTCAGCCCTTATTGAAATTGTTTATGAAGACAACAGGAGTCATTAACCAGGACAGAGAAGTAATTAACCTGTAAGTTTCCTCCTTATTTTCAAGAATCCAAATTTTCCTTCCTGGAAGTGCAGGAAAGCATGGAAAGAATAAAGGATCAATCAACAAAAAGGTTCAGTGACAAAGATCTGAAGTATTTTTAAATAACACTTTCAACTATCAAGTCTTTGTTTTGATTAAATAATGAAACCAATATTAACCAAAATCATTGTTTTTACTTTTGATGTCATATTACAGGATGTTTATTTCAAAATTTTGAACTGAAAAGCAAAATGAAACATTAAACTCTGTTTTTATCTGTGATCATTGCAAATTCCCAACATTATGAATTTGAATTCAAAATGTATCGAATGTAATAAGAGTACATTAGGTAACTAAAGCAAACATTAATATTTCTACAAATTGCTTGTAAAATGTAATTTTTGTGCTTTAGTCTTTTGGTCTTAATCTTTTCAGAAATTCAAAGACAATATCCTATCCTTTTTAACTAGTTAATGTTATTTTCTATTCTTTTTAAACAGTCTAAATAAAATAAAAAAAGCTTTAAAACAAGTAGATCACATTGATGGTTTGATTGCTCTTAAAAGGCAACTACTTTTGCATTAATTGCCACCTGTTAAAATACTGGAGACAAAAAAGAAAAACATTTTGTTGTGCAGGATTAGCCAACCAAAAGAGTATAGGGAAAAATAAACAAACCCATCTGAAGGAAAATTTCTTTTTCTGTTTTGCAGCACGCATTTCTTCATGACCAGCATCTGTTGTTGGCAAATGGCATCACAACAAAAATGGAGGCACTTGATGCAACCAAAAGATCCTCCCTGCTGTCAAGCTGCTACTCAAAGGAAATCATTGAACATAGAGAGTCCAGAAGTAAATTTTTGAATGTTTGAAATCAGATTACAGTGGGGAGAACAAGTATTTGATACACTGTTGATTTTTCAGGTTTTCCCACTTGCAAAGCATGTAGAAGACTG
>JARVJO010000125.1:9339745-9350906 GCA_031762555.1 Cynodonichthys magdalenae | reverse complement strand
TGAAGAACCTAGAATATAAGACATATTTTCAGTTGTTTCACACTTTTTTGTTAAGTATATAATTCCACGTGTTAATTTATAGTTTTGATGCCTTCAGTGTGAATCTATTTTCATAGTAATGAAAATAAAGAAAACTCTTTGAATGAGCAGTTGTGTCCAAACCATTGGTCTGTACTGTATATGTGTGTGTGTGTGTGTGTTTAAAAAAAAAAACAAAAGTTGCGAAACCCATATCTTGAATGAGATGAATGGTTTGATATATTAATTGTGAAAAGATCAAAATTCATGCAAAAAATGTATCAAGAAAATCAGAAAATTTGAACCTTTTTGTTGTTTATTATTTTTTATCTTTATTATTTATACCTTTTAAAAACATCTATATACATACCATATCATTAACCAAGAAAATGTCATATTTCTGTAACCAGTGTTTGTGTCATTTCAGTCACAAAAAACAACATCTCAGGAAAGAGTTTAAGTTGGGTAATTGACTAAATAGCTGAATATTAGATTTTTGCATTTTAAAATGTATTTACCTTTTTTATTTATTTTTTGTCTTCTTCCCTTCCTGTCTGTCATTGCCCTCATGCATCATTTATCCACAAATAGCAGCACAGCTTCCTCTCTCTCTGCTCACCTGCTGTACTAATGTCCCACACAGCAGTTAGTCCTGACATAAATCTCGAGCCACAAAGATCCTACCCTTGGTCCCACAGAATCTTTTAGTGAATGAGACCAAAAAAAAAAAAACAACAACCTAAAACTCTGATCCACTTTTTATATATAATCTTAGTTACCCTCTTAGGGCACATCATCACCTTGTGAATTGTATCACATAAGCACCAACTTGTTCAGTGTGTTTAAGCTCATTAAGAGATACAGCTATTGGAATGGTTTAAAATAAAGTTATAAAGACATACAACAGGACTTTTGCGCATTTTGCTTCAGGGATTTTCAGTTTGTGAGGAAACTGGAAACCAGACAAACACTTGCAAACAGTTGTCAGGCTTGTACTGAAGGTGACTCGCTCAGAGCAGAACATCATGATCAGATCAGCCTTTTTTCCATCTCCGGTGTCGTCTTTGTCCAGGTGCAAATTGCCTCTTGTGAAGCTCTTCAAATGAAAAAAAAGGGGATGTGAAACTGATGTAACACGAGTTGTACATTGGTCTATATTGTGTCAAAAGGGTTGGAATGGATTGTTCAATGGAAAAGAGAGATTTGGGAACATTACAGTGTGTGGTGGGTGCATTCATACTGTCCATCCTCAGGGAGGTCTTTGGAGCTCTGCTAATGTGTCCTCTGCCCTCAGGCTCTGACCAAACAAGTCAGGCAAATAGTTAACAGGAATTTGCAGCATCACTCTTTATTTTTCAAGCTTATCTTAAAGAGTCTGTTTTTTTTTTTAAGTGATGCTTTGTCAAATTTATTATTAGTAACATTTTTTAGCAGTCAGAACAAAAAATATAAAAAAACGTTTATTTTTTCTTCAACAGTTAGCCAAAATAATGTTTTTAAAACAACCTTCTAAAAAATCTCATAATTGTATGAAAAAATGCCACATTAAGTCACCAAAGTTGAATTGGAAGAAATAGATCCTCAAGGTCCAGTTTCCTTTGGGGCTGTAACTTAGTCTAAGCACAGATTAGAATAACAACATGGACATTATTTGGTTCAGAAAACATCAACAAACTAAACAAACATAATGAAATGTGACAAAGTTTAGTGTTGTTGTTGTATATCCTGAAAAATTACAGGCCGATTTGGCTAGCTGTTAGCCTGTAGGACCTTTGCTCTGTGATCTAAATGACTGACGTCACAGTCGATAACCACTGATAGCTATGTGGTTGGACTCTTAAAAAATGACCAGAATAATCATTTTAAAAAGGCTGCAACATTTTTATTGTTGTTATTTATTGGTCACATTAATCAAAAAGCAGGACAGAGTCTAGAACATGACATCTGATTTATTACCTAATTGGTCTGGCAGTAAAAAAAAAAAAAAAAGAAACAAATTTTTTTTTTTTTTTAGTGGCTTGTCAGGATCGACAACAACATCCTGGACCATAATTTGAGTTGTTAAAGATAGAACAAACTGCGAGCTCTCAGTGTGTGCGTGCGTGTGCGCGCGCCCTCCATGTGGGCGTGGATTGGCTTCTTCCCTAAAGCCGCAGAAGAGTTGAAGCGCTTCATGTGCCACATGAGCCTGTGCGAGAAGAGCGCACAACCCCAAACATCTCGATATATATTGCAAATGGGCCAGACTCATCCGCGTCGCTTGTTTCCACAGTCCGGACTGTTTGTGCAGCCAGAGTTTCAGGACTGACTTCTCAGCGACTTGACTTTCTTCTGATCTCTTTTATTTTCCCATCACAACAAACCTAAAGAAAAAAAAAAACTGATCGCAGCTATGACAGCTGTGATTGTTTCACCTCAAAGTTGCTGAGATTCTCATCCTTCTGCATCGTTGACTCTCTTCCTCCTCTCCATGCAGACTAGAAGCAGGATGGAATTGGTTTTATTATCAGTGTTACTTGGACTGGTGAGTAAAGCCTCTTCTACAATCTAAATATTTACGCAAAACTTTTACGCACGAGCAAACAAAATAGTAAGCCGTTTTACGCGCTGTTTGGGTTTTTAGGAAGCCCCCTCTTTGTTTCTTACTTTAAGTTTTTTTAATCTAACTTTTCTGCTGCACATGTAAACTGTTCTGCTTTTGCACCTGCCGGTTCTCTAGCCCCCCCCCCCCCCCCCGGTCTGACAATGAATTTAAAGCAGAGCGGATGTAAGCAGCAGCAGCCATTCAGGTTGACACTTTATAGCTCCTCTTGCTTGGAGCTGCAGTTCCACCCGTCTCAGTTACGTTTGCAGAGAGCAGGACAATAACAGACTATGTGGCGGAAGCTCATCCACATAAAAGGAGATTTGGACTTTCGACAAAAGTTTGCTCAAGTCAGAAATAGTCTTAAGGAGTTTTACTCTTTGAAACCACGACCCCCTGTCAAATCAAGGAAAAAGGAGCTCCACTGATACATAAAACAGGAGCAGAATATTCACAGAAACATTTATCCTGATGGAAACAAGAAGCGAAATCTTAAGAGAAAATATTCTCATAAAAGTTCAAGGTTCTAATCTGATTTATTTTAAGGTCCAAGAAGGAAATAAACGTTTTAGCTCCACGTCTGCAGACAGATAAATTTACCCTTCCACAATAATCAAATGAACACATGTTCGATGTGGCTGGCCTAAAAGCTCCAATTGTTTATCATCAGTCTCAGAAACTTCTCTCTTGAATAGAGCTTTTCAACAAGCATTTAGACAAATTACCGTGTTTTTCTGTCAGTATTGAGCCCTCCACATCTTCCATGAAACTCATAATTTAAAACGTGATGGATGCTGCAATCAGAAAATGATGTGACCTAACCTTGAAGTTTGGCTTCAGTAATTTTATGGTTACATTGTCTCTTTTTCTACCATTCATGCTGTTGGTCTTATCAAACTGGGGTTGCATTTCCTCTTGCGTCCACATCCTGGGAGGTTGGATCTGGTGAACCTTATGCTTTTTAATAATACTGGCAGCTGTGGTCAGAGGAAGCTGAAGCTGCTTAGAGGTGGACTTTAACTTCAAAATGGATATCTATAACATCTCTTTTCTCTTCTCTCTCAGCTCCATGTTGAGTGTGCTGCACACAACAATATCAAACTGGCATGTTTATTCCTTTAAAATAGGTACTAATTAAGGTCAAACATTTAGTTTAAAACATGACTATAATACAAAGATTAAGTCTCTACAACAAATCTGTCTAAAGTTGAATATTTTAGCATATGTTTTGTTTCTCAACACCAGGAATGCATTCAGTATATTAGACACCTGTTTTTAACTAAATCACGTTTCAGGAGATGCAAAGTGTGGTCCGTGTTTGTACGTCCTGCTCTATAGGGAGCTGCATGACCACAGCTGCTCCCACTGATGGGTATGTATCCTCTGCTGGCTCAGCACATACAATATTGATAGACGCTGAACCCCCAACCTCTTTCTCCTCCCCACTTCCTCTTCGATTCACCACATGCCTATTCTCTTCTTCTTTGCTTCCGATCTTACTGGGAAGCAGATTTAGTAAAAGTCAGACAGCTTAAGAATCATCATTTGTAGAGGTCCGGATGTTACGTGCCTCTAACTGAAAAGTGAGCAGAGCGGTGGCTTTAACTGGTTGAAAAACTAAATCTGTGTCCAGCTGCTTTAGTAAACATCCTGCCTTCTGTCTGAATTAGAAGATTGGCTCTCTTCCCCCACATTAAAACCAGCTTTAGGAAATGTAAAAGTCAAGCTCCAACTTGCTAAAAACTATGTTCATCCCTTTTTTTATTCCACACAATGTTTACTCAAATCATATTACAGCCTCTAAATGATTTGTTTGCACGACTTAGCAAGACATTAGTGATGCACTTAAATCTCTCTCTTGGTCTTTAAGACAGAGTAATGTTGCACCCACACCTGGAGCCAAAAAAAGAAGGGTGAACAAACAAAACGAATAAGCAAATGCCAAAAGCTAGAACTTGGAGCTGTTTCAAGCGTCATTTGGAAACAGGTTTGTTCACATGAGAGGTTTGTTGACGAGTTTTTTCAGACTTATATGTCTCCTTAGGTGTGCGCACTTATATGTGGGATGGTTGAGGGGATGGATGGATTTGTGGCATATTTAAATTAATTATTGTTGCAAAATGTGACTTGGAAATAGATCACGTGTTGTGGTTTCAAACAAAAGTGAAAATATGTGGATGAATGAAAAAAAAAACAAAAAACAAGACTTCAGGATGGTGTAGCTCTGATGTTTTGTAGCAGGTATTTGCTGATGCTTTTTATTTTTGATCTCCACTTGTCCACGTTTCTCATTTTTTTAACTACTTGCTGCACAATGTCCTGTCTTGGTCTGAATTGGTAAAAAAATGCATCCAAAGTCCAAAAACATTTATTTAAGACCTTCAAAATGTGTGGAGAACTATAGGTTAGGACCACTTTTAAAGATTACAAAAACATCTGGCTTGTTGGTAAGAAGGTGTAAAGAAATAAGAAATGGTTTGAAACTTTTGCACACACAAAGACACTGTATGTGCATCGTTTATGAGATTTTTGTTGGACAAATGTTCTAAAAAATACTGAAAGAAATTTGTTAACAATATGATAACAGGAAAATTAATTTATCATTATTATTTTTAACATAATATCATCATCAGCTGATGGAATACATCATTTCTTTCCCAGACGTTTCTTTCATGTGAAAAAGTTGCACAATGTATAGACATTTTTGGGTAATAAGAAAATTTAAGAACCCCCACAAAGAAGAGAACACATAGTTGAAAATGAGCAGAAGGTGAACGAGCCGTGACACCGAGAGCAAGAGTAAATGAGCGTGCACACACTTCCTTGAACACAGATGTTTGATACTTTGTGTCAGCTGACTTAGGTGTGCCTGAGGGGACGCTTGATGGTTTGTCAGCAGCATTCCACGCACACCTGAACCCTGACGATTTATGCCGAACGCACTGCCTTCACATAAACGCACCCGAATGTACAAGTGTGCGCACATCCTCCAAAGGCTGATAAATCAGAACTGTTTGACTCACTTAGGTGAATACTAAAATAAAAGAAACAAGCTGACTCACTTGTTTCTCACTGTTTCATGATTGGAAATGATATCAGAACAAGCAGGAGTCATACTGGAAAGTGAAATAGAAGCTAACAAAGTTATCCTGTAAACTTGGGCCCAGGCATGAAGTGTACGAGCATTTGCACATTCTCATGCATTTATGCATAAGCAGAGGCAAGCACAAACATCTTTGCCTGTCAACAGCTAAGATAAAGCATTCAGCAGGTTAGTCTTTGAAGAATGTTGGAGAGAAGAGCAGCCTAACCTGGTCTGGATGGTTGATTATGTTGCTTTGATTACTACATGACTTGTAAATGCTTACACAGGCTTTGCGTGTGGTTACAGGTTGCAGTTTCTCAATGTTCTGCATGTGATCCTTTAAACAAAGCAATGCCCCTTTGTGATCTTGTCGGATGGGTCTAATCTGGTGCTTACAGCTGTCTAACACTAACGCTTACTGAGTTTTGTTTTGTAAATTGTCTCAGTTTTGTACATTTAGAAGCCAGAGCATGATAAGCAGATCTGTGTTTTAGAAGCTCATAAAGAAATTGCCTCCGGTTTTGATCCTCTTCCATGTGAACCAGTGCTTCTGTGTCAAAAATAGGTTCATGGAAAAGACAAGGGAGTGAGAAAGAGGGTATTTGTTTCTGCTTTTTCTTGTGAAACGCTGCATTTGTTTCACTTTCTACAAATGTTCAAAACGAAAAAGAAAAAGAAAAAAGACTTTTTGAACGGCTTGCACAATGTTGAGGCTTCACAGACAAATAAGTGACTGTTTGCTTGATCTCTCTTTGCTGAACGGCAGGCCGGCGCTCTGGCCAACGAGGAGAAATGTTCCTCAGAGCAGTACACCTCGAGTGGAGAATGCTGCAAGCAGTGTCCGCCCGGAGAGGGTGTCGTCACACCCTGTGGAGCTTCTCAGACTGTCTGTACACCATGCCTTGACAGTGAGTATAAGAAAAACAGCTGTTTGACTGACATGGGGGCAGATCCTGTGATGCACTGACTTGTTTAACCAGGAGTGTAAAAGCATAAAGTTATATGGAGACAAAGAAGCGGAGGGGTCTCAAATGTAAAGAGATGGGAGAGTTCTCAACGTTGAGATGATGCACACATGTAATAATTGTGATGATGGTTTTGAGCTCTTTGTATTTCTTTAAGAACAAAAATAATTGAATCCCATTCCTTTAAACCAACACTGAATGCTGAATGTAGCTGAAGCAGTCAAGACCATCAAACAGATCTTTTAATCCAGTGAAACTAACTCCTGGGTTTGTGAAGACTATTCAGGGATTATGAAAATCAATAAAACCTGTTAAGCAATTAATTTCTGTAGAAAATCCATTTAAAAGCTTTTCAGCTTTTCTTTCTACTGCTACAGTTGGCGAACACTGTTGCCTCTCAGCAAGAAGGTTGCAGGTTTGACGCCTGACTTGGGTCTTTTTGCGTGAAGTGCGCATGCATTGACTACTTCTGATTTGGTTAATTGGTGACACCAAATTGCCTTGTTCTCTATATGATCCTGTGATAAACTGGCAACTTAGGGTGTACCCCACCTTTTGCCCAACTGCTGCTGGAGATAGGCACCAGCTCTCTGCGACCCTGAACAGGAAGAAGTGAGATCAAAAATATGAGCGAGTGGCTGGATAGAACATTAGTTTGTTGTTGATGCTTTATCAAAAGTCAGAAATGCTAATCATCTTCTCTGTCCTCCCAAAACATAATCCCTCTAAAGTTTGTAGAACCAGCGGGATGATTTACAATCATCTTTATATTCATGACTCGCACCTAAAACTGGTTATTGGAATATGCAACATAAAGAAAACAACACTGCAATGTAAAATAAGCCTTAAGTATTAAAATGTTCAAGTGACTTAAGTACAAATATAACATCATTAGTTGCTTTGAATAGTGTGCAGATTCTAGTATTAAAGTAAATCAGTTTTATGTTTGAAAGTAAACTAGATGCCAGACATAACTGCTCTCCAGCACAACTGGCCTCCTTTCGGCCTTTACCATGTAGGGAGAGAAGCTGTGTTTGACTGAAGGACAGTAGTCTTAAGAAGATACAAAAGTGGGATCAGCTCCAGATGCTGAGGAGAAAAACTGCAGTGGGAGACATTTTTAGCAGCAGTTAGGTTATTTCACTGCAACTGAAGGCGAATATAAAATCATATTTGGTAATACTCAGGCCTTATCTAAACACAGTTTGAAGCCTCCAATAACACATTCAAAGTTGTCTTCATGTGGTGAATTTATGCTTAAGTGTTGTGGAAGCATAACTATTATCTGAGGTCAAAAGTTGGCTTGCCCTCTGTGGAGGACAGGATTAGTCCATAGCCAGTTCTTACGATGTTCCCATAATTTTCCTTGTCTGAATTCCCTAACCATCATGTGTCCAGGCCAGGAAGTAGATGTCAACCTCACTGGGTCCAGGAATTATAGGATAACCCAGAGTCAGAAAATGATTCAATCCACAGGTCATGAGAGAAGTCACGGAGAATCTGAGGATGGAAAAATTATTTATTAATGTGGGACATCTGTGTCTCATCTTTACAGCAGACTACTAGTACCTTATAATACATACATAACTAATATTCTTTATATAAAAATTTCCACTTATGGTGGGAAATTACCTTCATTTGTGTTTTCTCTAGTTTACCTTTCTGTAGCTTTTAGTGGTGATAAATCTCAGCCCCAGACATCAACAGACAGATCGTGACAGGCCATGAGCGTTCAGTCATTAAAAATGAGATCTGTGACACAAGCATGTAAACTATTTCTGTCATTAGAAATAAGCTTTGACTTTTCACTTGATCAGTCTGAACCAGAGTTTGGGTTTTATTCCTCCTTTTAGAATGAACAATTAAGGAGCAATAATATTCTGCTTAAATGACGCTTTGCTTTTAGCAAATCTTAACATTTATGAATATAAGTATATTAACTTAATGGAATAGTAACCTGATCTGTTGTTAAAAGGTAGTCAACATTAATTGAGTTACAATTAGCTTAGCTTATGTTAGTTAGTTTGGGCCTGATGAAAGCTAGTGTGGACAATAATCAGTCTTGCCCTCTGTAACTACTTTTCAAAAGGGCAACTAACGATAAATTTAGTTACTTTTTTGGTGTTATTAGAGACTAGGGGTGTCCCAATACCAGTTTTATCAAACCAAGTATGAGTATGAGTACTTCAGTTTGGGTTCTTGCCAATACTGAGTACTTACTGAGTTAGAACCTAAGCATTACCACACACAACAACTTTAAAAACAAAAAGTGAAAGTGGCTCTCCTTTCTTAGAGGCCTACAGCCCCTCTGACTTGGTCAAATTAAATATACAGCATGATATATACTGTTTAAACATTTTAAAACAAATACAAAAAAATAAGAATTTCTTTTAACTTGTATAAATTTCCTAAATACGGAACTGACAAACGTTTCACTTGATATGCAAACTGTAAAACATTCAATTGAGTATCAGTACAAATGAATACAAATTATTTCAAAACAAACTAACCAGATACTTTTAATGCTTACTTCTTCTTACATGTCTTTTAATTAGGATACTGGGAACTCAAACACTAGATTTAAATATATTAGTGCAAGTGAGGTGTATAAACAGTAAATATTCATTATTTTGAGTGGCAGCATGTAAAATATCCTCAGTTGTCCTAATAAATTGATTTATTGAACTATAACTTCAAAATACAGTACTGTCCTGCATGCAATATTATCTTTATCACACCAATGTTACCTTTATTCTTGGCTAATGTGTCTGTTTGGTTTGTGTATCTTAGATAGAATCTTCTTGCACAACAATCTAGACTTAAGCTGCAGACTGTGGTTTTCACACGTTTAAAGATGATGAATAGAGGCTTGGCTGAAGCGCTAAAAAAAGAGCAGCCGGTTGAAAAACAGAGGAGTTTGGATGAATGCGCAGATGACTAGAGATGAAACAGAACAAGTATGGCTGGAGTGGAGACTAGGCAAACTTTTCAGCCACGAGTTAATGATTTATTCGCTCACACATGTACAAACATAAGTCAGAGAGAAAAAAAAAAATCCTGTCACACACGCACAAACCACAAGCTGTGCAGCAGCCAAAGTAGATTAAGTAAGAAGTCCTTATATGGGTGTTGAAACAAAGGGAAGGCCTGAATGTTTGATCAGCAGCAAAAGTACTGTTGTGATATTATCTGCTCCCTCTGTACTCCCCTCCTTTTCCTCCCCTCCTCCTCCCTCTCCAAGCTCCAGCCACTGTTATTAATGTATTGACTTGCATTATTGATGCATGGCATTATGATAATGGTTCTGAGAGCACTCATGGGGGGTAGTGAGGGTAGTCTGAGTGCGTGTGTCTGAAAAGAGGGGAGGGTGTTGCTGGAGATAATGGGGGGCAGCACAACATGACTGGATGCCAACAGGCCCACATAGTGAGAACTCTGGTTGGTTTCCAATTCTGAATAGATAATTAAACAAAAATCTGAGGGACCCGCATTTGACACCGTCAATTAAAGAGGGGGCCAGCATTACGCTGAGATTCATCATGGTCCTCAGATGACATCGTCTGTGCTTTCTATTCTTCCGTCTGTCTGTTTCCGTCTTTGTCTTGGTGTCTCTGTTTTAATCTCTGCATCATCAGAGCATTCAGCAAGGTTGGTGGGCTAATAATGATGCAGGCTGAAAACCTGATCTGCTGTAAAACACTGAGCTGGAACAGTCTATACGTACACTGTGTTCCTCATGTCTTCTCACTCACACCAGTTTTTATTTCATTTGAGTTTAAAAATAAAATCAATACCTAAAAAACTTCAAATTTATGTAGAAGGAACTTGTTTCATAGGAATATTAACTGTTTTTATGAAGATTTATTCAACGTGTTTCAGTTTTAGCCAGGTTGAAACAAATTTTCGAAGTTTTGACAAATGCCATAAACATTTGTTTCTATATGTCCTGCCAGTTTACAGACAAAGCAGTGTAGGGCTGAACAATATATTGCAAATTTATCGTCATTGTATCATGACTGTGTGCAATAGATACATCACAAAAAAACAGCATCAACTGCAATAAATGGTTCGCTCAAATGTTTGCATTTATGCGTTTCATCAGCATCAGTCTGATAAACAAAATGGACCTGAGATACAACATCTAATTATAAACACTTGGTGAGTGGAGAAAATGTTGGACAACTGCAATGAGAGAATTTGCAGTTTGATTTAGGTTTGTTAACTTTTATTTAAAAGTCTTTCACTTATTTCCAGATGTGCTTATTCTTTATTTAAAAAAACCTGATAGTAAGGGTGTTTTTCAGTATTTAGAGCAACAGAAAATGTTTTATGGGGGCGATGTTTTAAAGTCAATAAAAAACTGTATTGCATGCAGTTTCACTTTTAACAGCAGCTGTGCAGTGACGTGCGGTGAGGTTCATGGATGGTGAGGCACTCAGTTAATCAAAATCAGATTTACAAATATATGATCCCTACAGAACAACCTATTCACCATATAACTGGCAGAAG
>JARVJO010000125.1:9306311-9339645 GCA_031762555.1 Cynodonichthys magdalenae | reverse complement strand
AAACTTATAATTCATACCCCTTCTCCCTCTAATTGCACTTAACTTAAAGTAACCTTCCTGTTTAACAACAGTGTATTAGATCCAAAATTCACAATAAATATATATATATATATATATAAGTATTCAGGTGCTCGTGCACGAGGAGAGGAGATTAGCATAATTACCACCCCAAAAACACCACATAAGACTGCGAAACTAATGAAATATAAAGTTTTTAGTGAAGAAAATCCGTCTGTACTGTTTTATATTTAATAAGCTCATCTGCTGCCTTTCTGAATGAGAACACTTTCTTCTGGGTCACAATCTGGTTCTCTGTTTCTTCTCTGACACTCCCAGTAAATATTGGATGAACAATATGTTTAGGCTCTTATGATATACTGGTACAGAAATCTGATCTTCAGACTTTTTGCATTATTATCTGTTGAAAAGTCAACTGGCACAGATATTGAGCTAAATTTTACTCGTCTTAATACTCATTCCTAACAGATAAGCCAATTAATACCATATTGCACATGATCTTTGTTTACATCTTTGTCATGCAGGGTGGCAGGCAATCCTTCAATTCAAATTTCTGGTCATGACTCAGAATCTGTTCATCTGTTCGGAATCCTCGTATTTTTGTTTTATTTGACTTCAAGCTCCTAGACAAGTCATCAAAATTAAAGGAACAGTTCAGATATAAAGTGAGTTTGTGGAAAAGAAAAGTATAAACAACAATATCTTAAGTGTTGTAGAAAGCTTTTTGAAGGACCCCAGTTTGGTGAAATAGAGTTTTATTTTGTCTAAATTGACAGGTTTATAATTAGTTTCAAAGGAGTCATTGCGGTGGATTGTTGCCATCTTAAAATAACTAATTATTTCAGAGGTTATTGCTTAAACTTTTCATTTATACCAAATTTAGACTCCACTTTGATCATAGTCCCATCCAGAATAGTGTGTTACACATGGAGTGTATTGCAACATACAAACCTACACATTCATCCATAGTAGAGAGATCGTTTCTAAAAAATTAATCGTGATTAATCGCAAAAATATCTTGGGATTAATGGCAATTAGAATTTTTTATCAATGCCTAGCACTAGAAATGATGTGTATTTTTTGGTATATGTTGGCACAACTAAATCTGTGTGTAACCCAACTTCCCATGCCTCCTCCTTCAGGTGGAACAGCTGTAAGCAGAACAAGCAAGGAGCCAACAACTGCACCGTCAACCAGAACCAGACCCCGTCACACGAGGGTGAGAAGCTACACAGTGACAGCGGCATTTCTGTGGACAGCCAGAGTCTGCAGGAGCAACAGGGTCAGACTCAGTCACAGACAGGTAACTGTAACACACACGCACATACACACCTATACACACTATTACCCACAGATACATGCAGACCACTCCCATGATACCAGGAAATACAACAGCCCTTTTTCAAAAATACTGGGAAAAAGCACAAAAGTCAGTGTTTATCTTTTACTGAATTCCTTATCAGGAGTAACTGACACGTTATCCTGTGTTGGATCTTTTTTTTCTTTTTCTTGTTCTTTCTTTCCTTAAAGTACATAGATTTTAAGGTAAACTGTCCCACCACATCAGTCAAAAGAAAAAATTTCCCCCAGGAACATCTCTCTGCTTTGTTGACTCCACCTCCGATGGAACCTTTTAAATGAGCTGTGGCAAATTAAGTAACAAGGATTACAAACTGACAGGGTGTTTTTTTTTTGTTAGCGGCATGTGTTCCAGCTGGGTTTACGTAACATCCTATCAAACCAGATTCAGAAAAAAAGGATTTTTTAAGCACCTTTGCTCATAAAAACAATGAAGGTAGCTAAGTAAATGCAAGAAGTAGAAAAGTATTTGAAGCATCATGTTTTTTTTTTGTGTAAATATTGCAAATAAAATGATCAGGAAGCAAAAATAATTAAATAAATAAAAAATACCTATTAAAGCTCACCGTGTGAGCATAAAATGACTTTCAGGTTTCATGTAACATCATGCAAACTAAAAAAAAGAAAATAAATCGCTTTTTGGATTTCCCTTTTTTACTTTATTTTACACTTTTAAAAAGAGCAAACATTGATAAAGGTCTGATGCACACATAGGGTGCCCCAAATGCTCTTTAGAAACCATCCTTCAACAGACAGTGAACACTGTTTATAGCAACTAATGTATTTTTTTTTTCATTCTTTTTATAGGGATTTTCATCACATATTTTCTGCTAAATATTTTTAATTGTGAAAATATTGCACTGTCACAATGTTTCCAGGGGTAATTTGCTAACACAATAGACAAACAAACTTACAAAAATATTTTTGCCCAACTTTCACATTTTGGCAGCTGTAGATAAAAAAAGAAACCATTTAATAGAAATGTCACCTAAACATAGAAAATAATTTGAATAAAGAGACCATCTTCATGTCCCTCCACAGTTGTGACCATCGATGAAGAGCCCTGTTTGCTCCTTCCTCTCCACACCAGAGAGAAAGTGGAGAAGCTGCTTTTCAGAGGCGACGAAGGCGACGATTCCAACCACATTCAGGACAGCGACTGGTGCAACCTGGCAGGCCTCCTGGGGTATGAGGAGGAGCGAATTGCCACCTTCCAGCAGGACGAACATCCTGTGCGAGCGTTGCTGTCCGACTGGGCGAGCAAAGACTGCGCCAGCATCGACGCGCTGTGCACGGCGCTGCGTAAGATCAACCGTGATGACGTCGCCCAGAGTCTAGTGCTCAGCCCAAGCATTACAAAGCCCACTGCCACTTCGGTAGTCTAACTTTATCGTTTTGTTGTGAGCAAAAACCCAGGAACCTTAGAATTGAAAAAAAGGCTCATTACATATAATTTATGCTGCAACTGCCACTGGCCTACAGATGAATTAAGTAATAAAGGGAACGATGTAAAAATAAACAGAAACTATAAGAATATTAAATAAAAAATAATAATTTGAGGTAAGCCATAACATTTAGATAAAATTCTAACATATTATAATTTACCATATAATTTATATGAGTCATTCCATGTCTAAAACTGCCTTTCTCCATCTTACAACATCCTGTTTGACATCCTTTGAATTGTTGTCTTTATTCTGAAACATCCATATTCTCTGTGGCTTTAGTGGTCATAATCCATGTTTGTTTCTTTTACTCTGCGTTACCAAAGACCAGGAAACATTTTTAAACCGATCCTGTCAACTGACATTATTTACAGGCCGCTTAAACTGTTTTAAATTTAGCTTGACGAATGGCTTGTGTCTATAACTGCTCCCCCGGATGAGGCCTGCATACCTCAGAAGGATCTGGATCTGTGCAAACATGACACTCCGAGGAAGCACCTCCTGGGTTCGTTTCGAGTTGGACCTCTTCCCTTGAACAAAGTCCACAGAAGGGCCATTTGTTTCCTCTCATCTTCAAATTTGTGTTTGACAAAGCGGAGGTTCGACGAAGGGAGCAGCGGGGCAAACGGATGTTATCTCGTCTTCATCGTGAGCGATGTGCTGCTCGACCTGAAGGTGTGCGGGTCAGGGCAATATGACTCCAGTGCAGCTGCACGACACGGCTCGCACAGATTCCTTCTTCGTACCCAGAAAAGAGTAGGAACCTTTGAAGCATTGAAAGCTCCACTGACAATCTTATACCCTGTATATATAAAGATAGTGAAAAAGTAGACAAACAAATTGTAGTCATAGATTTTCTTGACATACACTCATACAGTCTGTAGCCTTGCATGCATGTGCTGTGGATAAAGCTCATGTGTACCCTTTATATTCTTGGTCATTAATGAGGGAACAGAACACTCCAATCCTGCCACTGAAAATTCTCACAAGGGGACCATATACTGGTTTTATTTGTAGCTTTGTCATTTAACTCTGCTACTAAACATGTCTAAAGTATGTCATTTGCATTTGCATGGACAAATCTCACACACAGTACAATCAGGAATTAAATTAAAAACTTAAAATTTACTAGTCTTTCCCTAAATATAATTAAATACATGCCTAGAGGCCTTACTAAGACCAATCATGTTCTAGCTGTTGTTTAATATTGTATTGGAAGAAAAAAAATAGGTGTTTGTTTTGGAACAACGATGTCTGAATAGGATTTAAGGCTCTGACGAGATCAAGCAGATTCAAGAAAAGACTTCCATCAAACATCTGTTTTAGATACAACCATGAAAGTGCTTTTTGAATTGAACATGTGTAATGTTTGCTTGCTAATTGTAAGGGTGAAAACATTTGAAGGATCAAACCGATGAACTGTGTTAAAACTCACTCAAACCTTTGCTGTCACCACTGTCATGCCTTAGTGTTGCTTTACGTGAAGGTATTCCTACTACTCTCTAAAGGCTGTCACTTCACTCCTAAATAACAGTTCTAAGTGGTATTACATTTCTGTCTCAGAATGTAGCACTTAAATATTTAATCATTTATATCTTTTTTGTTGCATCTCAAGTGCCTGGAAGTTGTTTCAGATGAATATGTTGTACATTTGGTTTTGTAGCTTTATGTAAATGTCCTCTTCAGTTATTTTAAATACTTGTAAAATATGTTTCTTTATTATTTTACTTTAGTTGAAGCATTGAAGGCACTATTGTACAGTATATATATGAGACTTTTCTTCTCTATCCTAGTTATTGTAAAAAAAAACAAAGAAGGGAAGGGGGTGTCACTTTGAGATAATTCATTATTCCCTGCCTGGTACAATACTGTTTTGTGACTAAACTGAGAAAAACTTTCAAAACAAATATAAAGCAGGTATAAAAGTTTTACATAAACTATTATCAGAAATGTATTTAGCTACAGTGTGATTTGAGTTATTTTACTGAAGTGGTATTCTGTGGAATAGCTATCTGTGGTGCTGCAATATACACAAACACAAACAAATTTCAGGAGGTTTTAGTCATTTTTAAAAGGTAAGAAATAAAAGGTTGAAATTCACTTGGGAATTTTCCTCACTCTAACTAGCCATTTGGCTCCTCACTGAAATAGTCTTACCAATTCTCCAAATTAAGATTATTCTGACTACCTTTTACTGCAAGTAAGATACTGACTACTCATTCCTTTTCCACAGAAACCACCTAAAAAACAATAAATATTAAAAGAGTAAATGCAAATTTTAGAATCAGAGTGCAACTTTAGTATCATTTAATGAAGCTAAATGATAGTAAGTCCTGCAGAAATTATTTTAAAGTTAAACATTCTAAATTGTTAGAAATATGTGTGAAGTCAAAGAACTCTTAACTTTCAAAACAGTTCCAAATATGAGTCTGGTAATGTAAACTCATAAGAGGAAATTATATGAACTTTACTTGTGAACATGGTAAACATAAGAGCAGCATAATTCTGTCATTTTAAAACAGAGCCAGACTAAGTGCTTATTTTTTTCTGGCCTGACTGGCTGCCAGCTCCCAGCTGCTATTGTATGTCCCTAAAACATATTTACCTTTGTATCTTTGCAGCTTAAGTCACAAGCAAAAATTAACCACTATACCAGTTAAGCAGTATTTATGTGTAAAATCACTAGTTGTAACATTTAACATTATTCATAAGATAACATCTTAAAATCTGGGTAACAAAATAAAAACACTGTTGTCCCCAGCTGTTGTCAGAAAAGATTGCACCAGCATCAATTTAGATTATTTATCTGTAAAGGTACAGCCTTGAAATGCAGTATCACACAAGTCACAAAACAAACAAACAAACAAATAAACAAAAAAAAACTCACAAGAACTGTTCTTACTTGATGCAAAGCCTTTTATTTATTCACTTCTACAGTGAAGAGCAAATTGTCACATTTCAGGGCCTGTATTTATCAAACTTCTTACTCTTAAGAATACTGTTAAGACCTGATTTATCAGAATGTTCTCTGAGAAATGTCAAGATGAAATTGTGAAAATCCTAAATTCAATACAATATTGTTCATGCATGTCAAGTTGTATGGATTGTCTGTAAATTACATGGATTTTGCACACATGTACTCAATTTTGCATGTATACAGACATATAGAGAAAATTTGCCCACAGACCCCCTCCACACACACACACACACTAGCACACTGGTATGTGTAACCATTTTTTCCCTTTTATTTCTTTTGTATTGCATGATTAAACCTATTTTCCACACCTTATTTTAGTTACCCTGTACAATAACTGAGAATCACACTGAGGTGAAAGACCCCTGTGCAGTTTCTGTGGTGGTGCTGTGATCTCTGTCTTCTCAGTCCATCTCAGATCCCTAATAGTAACTCTTAACCAGCTGAGGGACCATTGGAGCTGACTTAAATATGCTGGAGAGTAAAAGATATTCTTAGCCTTTTAAATTTTGATAACTGGAATACACTCAAGTCTGAAAGTAGGAGTAAATAAAAAAAAACAATTAGAAATTAAGAATTCAAGAAATTTTAAATTGCACCTTAGGAAGTTTGATAAATATGGGCCAAGGGCTGTTTTGTGTCTTTCTTTGTGTTGGAAAGTAATTTGTTTTAATGATTATGTTCTGTGATAGCAGTCATATACTGTACTTAGTACAAAAAGGAAGTAAATTTGTGTTTGGTATTTGGTCAAATAATGCTATAGGAATTAATCTTTTACTGTAGGAATTATTTCCCCTCAAATGGCACCACATCTGTTGGGAAAATGCATTTTTGGGATGAGCAGCAGAGTTGACCATGTGGGTTTTGCCAATAAAACCTCCTAAATCTTCTCTGATAAACAGCTTATTCTGATACTGAAAGTTGTTTTGAGCTTCTGGTACCCTAGGGCTGACAATACGGTGTCAGATGGGATGTCACAGCAGTGTGTGACCAAGCTGATGAGCAGCATGAGGAGGAGGTGCCAGGTTGTTGTGGCTGTGTATGGTTCTTCCACATGCTACTGAGGTCCCTTGTTTGTTAGATTAATAAATTGTTAAATTCCTAATATATCTTCTTTCTTCAGACTTCATACATTCAATAACATTCAAAAGAAGTTACTATAAGAATAACTTGCTGTTCTAACCAAAAAAGGCATGTTCCTAAGAAATGCTGGCATCATTTAAGAGGAAATAGACAAATTGATATGAATTTATGTAATATTTATTTGCTAAGAAGCATTGTTACAGCTAAAAAACAATCAACCAATCACAAAATTAATTTGTTTTTTTGCTAAGTTTATAAGATGCAAAACCTCAGTTTGTTGCAAAAAAACTTTAAACAGGACATGTTTAAATTAAACTGCTTGTACAGAAAACCTAGTTGAAGATGAAAGCTATAATATTGCACTTAGGTTTGAAAGTATAGAGTAATTCTGCAAAAAGAGGGTTCAAGTCAAGGGTGGGTTACAGAAATGGTGGGTGGGATGTCTTTAAAATGTACATCTAAGGAAAAGCCCTGGTAGTAAAGTTGATTGTGAAAAGACTGATAGTACACCAGGACTGAACTGTACAGATCTAAGAAATACTGAATGTTCCATGTATTACGTCTACTGTTCTCTGTTTAATGTGAATTTACTGACATTCCTACAGCAGATAAGCAGTAAGTAAAGTTGTTCATATTACTTTTTGTCTGTATTTATTCACATACACAAACAAAAATGTGCACACAAAATAAAATAAATAGGACATTGGTAAATACAGTGTAAAATATTTCTATCCTGTTTATATATCTGCTTGTTCCTGTTCAGAGTTACAGTGAGAACCTATCTCCAGAGGTAGCTGGTGAGGCGAGGTTCATTCTGGACAGGTCATCAGTCCATAACAGGGCTAGTCTAAAGATGTATTTAAGAAGCACAAAATATGTTTTAGTAGAGGTCAATGTGTATGTAGAGTATTTTATATAACGACATTTCACTGTTCAGACAGCTATGTGTCTCTTCTGGCAACCATGTAGCGACAAAGCTAATTTATCCTGGGCTAAATCTCATTTCATAGGTTTATCCCGATACAAAGGAAGTCAAATTTTTTTTGCAAAATGGAATACATTTAAGAAGGGATGTACGATTAATTGTCATCAATTCAATAAATGATTGTCGTAAACCTCTAAATTGTCAAAATAAATACATTTGCTTTTGCAACTCATTCTTTTTTTGTTTGAAGCATCTGCTTAAAAATCTGTCTTTGTAAGATCCGGTAGATTTACCCCTTTGCTCTCCCCTTGTATCACAAAAATAATTGAGACACCCATCCTGGCATACAGGCTTGGGGCCAAGTGGACAAAAAGGTAAAACTGAATTTACACTTAGACAGTGTTAACGTAATAAAATGTGGCAAGAGTACTTATGAGGAACCAGGTAGAGAGGGCTCTTAACTAAGTTAAACAAAAAAAATAAATAAATAAATAGAGTTTACCATCAAAATCTATGACAAACTGTGCAGTAAAACTGAACACAATGCTATAGAAGTAGCTAAAAATAAAGGAAAAGTAAAAAAAAGTACATAAAAGCAAGAATTTTAGTAAGATGTTTATCACTGTTAACAGATCAAAAAAGGTTTAAAATGTGTTCCCGATTACACTCCACCTCCAGACCACATGTGTTTGACTTTATGTCTCAAAAATCATTATCTTTTATCAGTTTCAACATACATTTATAACAGCAGAACGGTTTCATTTGGAGAAGGTTTGCCCTCAGAAGTGCGGAGGCCACCAGTCAGTAAAGCTTTTCTGACATGAAGCTGGAGCCGACACGAGACTGGAAGGTTCAGCACAGTAAGTAAGAGGGGGTGTGAAAAAAGGGAGTAAAAAAGGATGATCCAGTTCATTTTTGCTTCATTAAACTGACGAATCACAGCAATACGTGTTGTCATCAGTAACACAGCACTATCATAATAGCCTGTCAGCACAGCCCAGTGAGTGATATGGGAAATTAATGGTGCGTGAAACGGCACATGCTGGTTTCTTATTTTTCTGTCACTAGGCTCTTCTCATGGGAGGGTGTCAAAATATAGTGATGGATTAGCAAAGCATGGAACTATGTTGTAATTGCTTTTTTGCCTTTTTTTACATATAATTTCTATGTATGCTGCAAAAAAACTAAATAACTATAACTATAATACCATTTTTAAATTAATGTAATAAGTAAATGTTAATTCTGACGTAAAAGACCTGTGTCCATTATGACCATAGTGCAACGTGTGTCATATGGAACCAACTTTAAATGTGTAATATATATGCAATAAAATAAGACGAATGTTGGTAGGCCACGTATTTTGTCAGATGAAAATGTGTTTTCATCTGACAAAATACGTTTTGTTTTCGTTTGTTCTACCATTACAAAAAAATAAATCTTATGAATGTGATTAATGACAACAGGTATAGCACACATTTTTAAAAGTGCAGTTTATTGACTATAATTAAAGGTTATTATATAGGTTTTCTATATATTTTTTTGGCAATCTAACAACCTAGTTTCAGCTTTTTTGTTAAAATTCCATAAATTTATTTAAACACAGCATTCAAGCTTCATTTTTGCAGAAAATTCAATTTCTCTAGCTGTTTGCCCCTTCTTTTAATTGAAAAGATATTGCACAAAGCACACAAACTGTCCAAACCTTCAGATAAGAGGCCTGTTGCAATAATTTACAATCCACTTAAATTTGATGTAACAGTCTTTAACCTGCATACGCTCCAGCTTAATCTGCCTCTGCTTGTTCAGATTAGAAGTGACATAAGCAGCATGCAAAGCATCAGTGTCCAGTATCAGTCTCTAACTGCCCCCTTTGCTCCAATGGAAAACACATTGGCCGTGTCACTGCTGCAAACCTCCAGCGAGTCGTTAGCGAGGAATGCTTGACGTGTGAAGAGAAACATGTGTGCCGACATGACATGCGGTGGTGAAAGGGGATAAGTCACGTTAAGTTTGGGTGACCGGTTCGATTTGGAGCGGACGTTAAAGAGAGAGAAGAAAAGCTGTCTTGACTGATCAACCTCGCTCAGAGACTCTGAAAAAGCCATGTGCATCTAGCTCAGTTTGCCCTCAGGGTTCTTTTACGAGGTCACAGTTCGTGAGCATCTTTACATGTATGTACAACTCAGCAAATAACTGCTCTATGAGGATCTTGGTAGATTTTAAAGATGAGCTGATTCTCTGAGAGAAGTCGTCAAAGGATCCTGGATGAAGTGAAGTGATACCTGTGATTGTGTTGGACTGTAGCAGAAATAAAAAAGCTGTCGTGTTTAAAAGGCAAAGGTTTTTTTGTTGTTGTTGTTGTTGGGACGGTACAGGAGAAGTATCTGATCTCCTGAGGTCAAAGGTTGTTGTCTGACAAGGTAATAGAAGCACAACTGGGTTTTGTCTTTCATTTGAGGGTGAGTTTCAAAACCTTTTCTGTTTTGTAAATAAAAAGATAAAAGGACAGAGCACCTATCAGCGGTCAGATTATTATTCATGTTTAAATTAAAAGCCTATAAGATCATCACATGCTGAGAAAGGATAGTGTTATGGCTGTTTGGTCAAATCTCTTAATATCCCAATATGTCAGATGTCAGAGGATGTGTTTAGAGACGACTGTCTGCTACTACCACATTAATATTAAGTCAATATCTGTTAAACTGACGGAGGCATAGCTAGTTTTGTGTTGGCTAAATCAATTACTTGTGGTGGCCATGTTGAATCAGATTGAGTCTGATAGTTGATCAGCTGTAGATGCAGACTTTCTGAAGGTTTCATTAAAGTCTGTTCAGTGGTTCATGAGATATTTTGCTTACAGACCAACCAACACACACAGCTTCACCATTCAAAAAAAACTGTTACAAATTCCCTTCCAAGATGTCCATCTAAAAAAATGAATTGCTGTGGTTTATGACTCTTCTCTGTTCTCTGCCTGTAATCCTCTCCGATCAGCTGGACCACACAGCCAGGCTCTCCCTGTGACCCACACAATTAAGTAACGGATGATAAAATTATGTTTTTGTATGAGTAAATGGAGGAACAAGGGGATGGAGAGGCGGAGCGGGAAGCAGGGCGAGTCCATTTTGTTTCCCTCTGAGACGAAGGGAAATTCTATTAGGTCTTTAATAGGGTCATTTTTCACCTTCTTCCACACTGACCTATTATCCAACTACTCCTCCAGACTTTCCTCTCAGCTGTCTCCTCTTAAAAGTCAGTGCAGCATCATCACAGGGTTACCTCCTATATATCTTTACCTCTGAATGTCTATATTGTACTTTCCTGTCTTCAATAAATTTATATACAAACAAGAACAGTTTAAATCTGTAGCTGCCATTTGCTCAGACAGTATGGAAATAGTTGCGAAGTTTTAGAATGATCAAATCCAAATGATTTAATTAAAGACCTATAGCATTCAATGACAAAATGCACGCAGGCCTCTGACATTCATGTGTGTGTTTTAGACTGATGTCATTTTGTGATGGGAAATAATTTAGCTGTTTGGGTCAGACCTTGAAAATAACAGTACTCTCGCATGCAAAATGCTGTTCTGGCAGAAGTTTCACGAGTCTGTGATGTCAGCATCAACATTTTTATTTATTTTCTAGTTTTTTAATTTTATTTTTAGAATGTTTACTAATTGATAATTAATAACCAGGGATGTTCTGCAGCTCAAATAATAATCCGGACTGGGTTTCAGTTCCAGCAGCTCATCTCTCTTGTGAATGCAGGTGAGTGATGGTTGTGATGTCACATCGATATGGCTTCTAAATAAAGAAATGATGTAACAATACACTGAATAACTCACAGTGGAGCAAATTACCGGATTCCAAACAGATAATCCTGTTCGACAGTAAGACACAGAGCTTTCCCACATTTAGCCCAGATGAGACAAAGAGATTGTGGGCCTTCAGTGCTGGATTTTTGTCCTCTGAAGATGTTGATAACCCTTCAAGGGAATGTTTATATTATTTCTGTGAATAAAGAATGTCAAACTATTCTAGTGTTTTATTTGTACTCTGTGGCTTTAAGTGCAACTCAAACGACCTAACCCTGTAAAATAACAGCATCTAAATGAAAGAAAGTCAATCAGGACTGTGGTTAATGATCTAAGAGTTTACAAATCTGGGGTTTTTCATTGAATTGCTCAAGTATGTTCACGGTTTGTGAAGGCAGACGGGGGCCTTTTCGGTCAACATGAGCTGCAATGTCAACCTGAGGCAGAATGTGTTGCAGCTTGTCTGTTTTTGATGCTTGCAAAACTGGATTGAAGATCTTGTGAGTTAAGAGTGCAAGGCCTCCTCTGACTAGTTAAAAAACAAGCACTTTTAAAAGGTTTGAAAACAACTGACTTCTTGTTAGACAAAATGGGAAAATGCGCACGATCTTAAAGGGTCAGGGGATTTTTTTTTTTTGAAATTACGGTTTATTTCAGAATAATAAACATTTTTCTGTTGCTGACATCTCCAAACTAACTGGCCTTTTCTGTGTCACCTGGACAAGGAAAATCATACAGACTCATTCTTACTCATCCTCTCTGGAGAAACTGTCAAAACTGTAAATATTTTTAAATATAATTTTCGGTTTACAGTTAACTGCAGAAACAGAAGCCAACAGGCATAGTTTAGGTCATTTTAAATGGTGCAATCTTTAGTTATTACAGACTTTTCTAAAAAATCAGAATGTCAAGAACAAACATAAAACACGCATCTAAAATATTCATGTTTTCTCGTTTTATTGGCCAAATGTTAAACCTAAAACAATAATGTGCTATCCCTCAAGGCTTTTTCTACTCTAACATGGGCCGTGACCTCTTGTGTTGGGTTTAACCAAGAGAATAATCATGTCTGTCCGACACACAACACCAGATACTTTTAGCCTCAGTCTTCTCCATCCCACACTCCTCTTCCCAGTCTGGATTTCTACAGAGGCGGTACTCTGAGTGTCAGGTTCGGCTACAGTATCGGCTGTCGAGGATTGGAGTTAGATCAAAGTGGGAGGTTGAAAAGAGTAGGATCCACACCCCAACTCCAAACTATACAAAGAAGCTGAGGAGCAAACCCCTCTCCCCTGGGAGTTGTAATGGGAGTTGATTACCCCTGTGCAAAACCATTTGGGCTGACCTGAGGGAACAAAAGTTGAAGACAGCATGAAGCTGCTGTTAATATATGTTTGACTAGTGATTTTTGCACTAGTAATTGTCCTGTCTCACCACAACATACACAAACTCACTACATGCAGTTTCCTCCATGTTGCATCTGTCAGCTGCATCATAAAGAACTACCCTCCTTCCCTACAAACCAAGACAAAATTAAGTTAGGACAGATCTGCTGCCCAATTTATCTTAAATCTTCGCCAATGCAGATCTAATTTCAGCCTCTCAGTACCACAAACAGGAAGCGGAGTCAGTCGATAAACAGCCGATGATCCCTGTTGAAGGGGGCGGCATGGCATGCTGGTGGAGTGGTGGAGTTATGAAATATAAAAACGCGATGAAAAAAAAAACAAAAAACAAAAAAAAACAGAAGAGTTGTTATTATCCTGTATCCAGTCCATCACTCACTCCATCAGCCTCTGGCCTTATTTCTGGGGTAAACTTGATTAGCGTATGCTAGCAAATTAGCTAAAAGGTTTTTAAGTTAATTGAAAATGCTCAGAAAACTGTATGGAATTGGGACTTTCTAAATGGCTGGGAAATGGGGGATGTGGTTTAAACATTATTTAATCTAACTTCTCATTTCAAGAAAAAAAAAATGAATGAAAATTGCTAGCTGTGGGACAGGTTTGGGAAAAACGATTAAAATAGAAGGACATGTGAGCCAAACTCTACCTAACAAATAAACACATTGTGTCTACTTTTTTAAAATAAAGCAATGTATTGTCTAAAACTGCCGTTCTAAAAGTTGGGATAGTACGAGATAAAATTATGTCACTAAAGAAGTTCTGAGAACTTGAGCAAACTCATCTTACAGGTCCCTCCACCTTGCTCTCTGCTGCGCCACAGCCCTGCCTACACAGCTCCTCCCCCACAGTGGAGCCTGTGGATGTGCAGGCTAATAAGCAGCAGGGCCACTGATGACGGCAGATAAACATGTATGGCGTATTCAGAACTCTCAAAGGTTGGTAGTTTTCAACAACACACAGCAATCTTGAGCTTGAAAAGTGGGTGGGGGGGGGGGGGTGCTGTGTGGCGGGAGGGTGGAAGCAGCGCATACATGAGTGTGATTAGCTTTGGCAAAACATTCCTCCTGGCTCTGATTGGCTGTTTCTGATCGGGAGCTGTGTATTTTTGCAAATGGCTAGGACCGCTGGGAGAAGCCAGAGGAGCTTTATTTTTTCACACATCAGTCTCATATTCTACTGTCAGGACATATAAACAGTTTTGACAAATATGTAAAAAATACATTTTTATGAATGTTACTTACTGCAGTTTTAGGATAAAATAAAAAACGTTTCACAATTGTTTTACTGAGTATGCCTACATTATCCATCCATCCATCCATCCATTATCTATACCCGTTTCTTTTCCTTTAAGGGTCACGGGGGTCACTGGTGCCCATATCCAGCTGTCACAGTGCGAGGGGCGGGGGTACACCCTGGACAGGTCGCAAGTCCATCACAGTATGCCTACATTAACTTGGCTTAATTTAAATACATACTTCATTAAAAAGGGTCATTTTCTGCAGACATTTTGTGGAATGCTGGCTTAGAAACCATTGTTCTAAACAGTGAAATGACTTAAACCTTTTTAATACCAAATTGACAATTGTAAATTATTTTATAATTATATAATTATAATTATATTGTGGCACCATTTAGATCTCACCATCTTCTGCTGGTGAGGTCAAAATAGTGCCACAATATAATTGAAACACTTTATTTGCTTAAACAATTGGAAAAAACTGCCGACATTATTGAAAATGAAATGAAAAAGTGTAACACTAACAAAATTTCAATTTAAATGATGATAGACAATACTAGAGCATTGAATTTCATGCATAAACATTATTTGTTGACATTTACAAATTGTTTTTCATGTATTATCTTATATTATCAAGCCATTTTATTATCTGCTACTGTACCCAGGTCAAGTTTTTCTGTTGCAGTTTGGTTATTTTAGAAATGTTCATGGTTTGAGGAGCCAAAACTTGTCTGCTCAACACTATCTTCAAAATACATTATTGGAAACAATTATTTGTTTTTTTAAGTACAGTTGCAAATGTAATACTTGTAAAATCTCTCTGTTTATCAGAAAAACAGCAGTTTTAGTTGTGATCACCTGGAAAATGAACTCCTAACTCTTACAACCCAACATGGCAGCCAGTGAAACTGTCTAAATTCCATTCATCGATCAGTGTTCTTGAAGGAGACAAACAATATGCCTTCTCAGAAACAGTTTTCAACTTTGCAGGACAAAAGGAATAAATACAAATTTCCAGACAAAAGGAAGGAGTCGGGTTGACAGTAAAACAAGATATCAATAGGAAGCCCTCTGGTCAACAATTGATCTAATATTTCAAAAGGCAGATTGATGGAAACAGCATGTCTCAGATGCCATCCTTCACAATGAATGTTTGTTGTACAATGTTTGGATTTTAATAGATTTAAAAAAATAATTATGAATCCTGAAACTTTCATCCAATACAATTATTCAGTGGTGGGAAGCTATCCAGTAGATGTTTGTTTTACTGTATGGAAATTTGAACGAGGTGAAAATAATCTAAAAAGCCCGCTAGAAACTCATTACATTTATGTGGCTCAGGATATGTTGTGGTCAGCATGCAAAGGAAACACAGGGAAAAGGTCTTTCAATTAGCAAAGTGCTGATTTTTCACACATGGTTTGCTGAGTCAATGCCTTGACTTCTAGTGTTGCAGCTTCAGCCCCATGACTTCCCAGCTTTCTCAGGCGTCTACAGTTCACCAAAGAAATTTAATTACTCTCAACAGAAACAGATGCATATCAAGACATTGTGACTGAAGAAAAGACCTGATGAAACACAAACTGGGAATCCCACAAATTGCTGTGCTAATTGCACAATGTGTTAAATCAAGTTCCAAGAAATTGGGCATCAGTGTTAAAATCTTGGTATTCTTTAGTAACAGCTTAAATTAAGCAGTGATTCCTTTCTGTTGAGACATTTTGTAATGACAAAAATGTTAGTGTTGATTTTAAGGAGCTCTCATTCATGTCTAATTATCCAGATATCGGAATTAGAAAAATAAATTGAGAAAATGTGCGAGTTTGAAAACTTATTCCAGGACAAAGTATACAAATTATCTCAAGTTCATAAGTGGTCAGTGGTGCTGACATGAGGCGTGGTAAATGGGGAATAGGCAGGTCAAACGTCAGATGGGACCCTTGCTGACCCTTCAGAGCCACCCCACAGGGGACTTTATGAGGGAATCCAATTTACCCCGCTGGGTTCTCAGCATCTAGTAAAAGTCAACAAGCTGTCACTCACAGTTCTCTTTTTCTCCTTCATTCACCACTGTGGTTGCTTTATTTTTCACCTTCCTCCCCTTCATTTAGTCTCATTTCTCACTTCTTTCCTGAACCGCTTACAGGAAACAAAAATCATGCAGAGAGTTAAAGTGAGTTATTTCTTTTAATTCCTTTCAAAAACTGTTCTGATATATTTTGTTTTTCATGTAGCTCAACCATTGTACAGGCAGTTCACCTTTCCTATTTATAAGAAAGAGTGATAAGGTGACTGCATGGTAAATGTTTACCAGAGAAAAATAAGATTTGACTGGCCACATATGGGTGTTGTTAAGTTTGACATAAGAGTGCGGAACCACTTCTTTGAAGCTTTAAAACTGCCTTTAGTTAAACAAAGTTTAGCATAGATAAGAAAAATAACCCAAAGAAAACCAGGACAAAATTTAGAGTCTCTAATTTGGAGACAGAACTTGTCAGACGAACAAGGAATTTTACTTTTTTTACTTTATTACAAATGTGTCTGTCTAAAACCAATATCAGTCTCTTTGAAACACAGGACTGGCAACCACAACGTGCATGTGGGGTTGTTGTGCATGTAATAAACAGGTAAGTTAAGCTGAACCAACAACATTATCCAGGCTCATGAAGTTGCCTTCATTACTGACATGAAGCATAACAACATTTCATTAAAGCTACTAAGAAAATAAATCCAGGTATTAAAACATATTTTTAGAAATCCAATGCACACATTTAAAAAAAGAAATTAGAATATAAAAAACTAAGATAATTCAAGAAATTGCAGTTTCAGTTTGATTGTTGAACTGAGTTGTTAAAGCTAAAAGAAGTAGAACACTAGCTAAAAGTTAAATGTAGCAAAAGTCAAGCTAAAAGTACTAAAATGGAAGCTACAAAATAGGTCACTTTGTAAAACAAAAATAGACCAACCTTTAGCATTTTACAAAGAGAGTAATGTATTTCAAGGGACTGAAGAGTGCTCAGTGTGTAAGAAAACATTTGTAACTAAAGTTAAATATTCACATGTTGTGTTGCATTATTGGTTCCCAACTTTTCCACAGAACCCCACTTCAACTTTCATGCTAAAACTAGCCAGTCATTCACAGAAGCATAAAGCTCTGGCAGCTGGATTCGTTGCATTTATTACTGGCTGTAAGACTACAGCTTTCTTTTTTATGCTTGCATGTTAACTTTGAAAGCCAGGAAATACCCACATAAGCCATTGGATTAACCTCCTAGTGACACACTGTCAGATGAACTAAGTTATTGCAAAAAAAAAACATAAAACAATCTGATGTTTCAATGTATAGAGCATGCCAGTCCTTAAATACTAACTATACACATGTGGACAAGTTTGGAATTAAAATAGTAGAATAGTTGCACTATTAACATGTTACCTATAAGTAGGTGTGTTGAAAATGTAGTTTCTTCTGTAAGTCATTGTGCTGAGGATACAGTCATTGACAGTGATAAATGTTCACACACAATAGCGTTGACACAGCAGGTATCAGCTTTTTTGGACTCAACACTCAGAACGACAAAGAAGGTCCAGCACAAAAGACTGAAACTGAACCTTTTTGCTACTTCTTTCATGTCAAATGGAAACCGGCTTGTGGTGATAGTTCGAATTGATTCAGGTTATTGTTACCTTCACACAAAACACACTGGAGACAATAGTGGATAAAGCTTTTTCTTTCTTTCTATGAATATGTAAAAATGACACAACTCCATGTCAAGAAATAGGCTGGCATTTTACTATAAGTTAATGTATAGGAAACTTACCACAATTCAGAACCAAACCTGTTAGTCAAGATCAAGTTATTAGGGAAAAAAATTATGCACATCTTAAGCTAACAGTGTAAACCTATGTTCATCTGTTATGCAGTAAAAGCCAGTAATGTCCCATAGTAAAATATGGATTTATTATTAAAATTATTTTTGGTTGCCAACCAGATTACACTGAAAGCAAAGGAGTGTGTATGTTTGATCTTGCACTGCCATCTAGAGTTGTAATGAAAATAATACAATTTACAGAAACAGCTTTTTCTAGTCTGCCTCATTATTCCTGTCCCTAATAAAAAAACATTTTATTCTACTCTTCAGAAATTACAGCTTAAAAATGTGACAAATGTATTGTTTGTGTGTATCATCTTTGTTTTAACAATGCTTCATAACAACTCATTAAATACTATTGGAAAGTCTAGTTTCTGATAAATTGTGCCACATCTGTGAGGAAAATATATTTTTGAACTGCAGAGTTGAGTATGTGAACTTGTGATGGACTCAGCCACACATTGGTAAATGAAGTTCATGCACTCATCTCATCGGTTTATTTCATTGTGCAGCTGAATAATAATTATGTTTCTTCTTATATTTGAGTTTCCTGGTTTAAGGATTTAGCTCCTGTCTGAGCAAGAGGTGTGGCCATGTGCTGAGCACTTTGAAAATGCCAGCTCAGCAAAACCAACTATGTGCTTGTCTGCAAGGGGGGTGTTTTAATTTTAGTTAGATCATTTGGTCCTTCAGCTTATTGATGTTTAGATCAGTTTCCCCTATTGTGTGTTATAACCTTATCAAAAACACACACAGACCTCATTCATGTCCTGAGGCAGTCATTAAGGAGAACAAACATGGCTGGTTGGCTCTAGAACCGCCTTTTAGGTGCAGCTCCTTCTCTGGGCTGTGTCTCAAAGCCAAGCTTCATCATCACAGAGCATGCCACTAATGCAACCCATGCAGGCTATCGGCAGCAACAAATAGCAAACATCCGCTGAGTTCATAATACTTCTCAGTCCAGTCCTACTCATATTAAAAAATGCCTTTGAGTAAATGGATTTTCGGATGCCAAGGACTACCCACTTTTTAAATTTCTCATGAATGACACAGACGGTTCTTAAAAATGGTTTGATTTCATTTTTGGAAGTAACCCTCTGACGGAAAAAAAAAGATTTGTATTTGTGCGAGCCACTTTACGGATGATAGCTTTCTGAACAAAAGGGTATTTAACAGTGGCCTAATAATGGACAAGGGTCATGGCGAGATCGGACCCAAATGCAGTCAGACACGGTGAATCAAAGTAAAAGGTTTCTATTAAAGAAAAAGGCCGACTAAGAAAATAACAAAACTGGAAACTGAGTACTCAGAGAAAGCAAGGACTTACTACAAACAGCTGACAGGTGAGTGGGACTGATTGGAGAGTAAGAGCTGACTGAGGAAAGGATGATAATAACACGGAACCCAAGAGGGAGACAGAGCACAAGACACAGGTCCTCACAGTACCCCTTCTCTAAAGATCATCTCCAGACGAACACCAAAAATCACAAACACGGGAGGGCAGAGGGGGTACAAATTGTGGTGCAACAAGCTTTTGACTCGTGATGAGGGAGATTTTCCAAAATTATGGTGGAATAAAGAGCTTAAACAATTTTTTTTTAAATTTATTTTATGATATAGATAGGCACAAGTTCAACAGATCAACAGAAGTAAATTGCAAAACAAAAAGAATATATCTACATAGGTACTCTTGTTTTGTGCATATTCAGACCCAGGAGCCAATCAACTTCCAGGAATTGCCCATGATCCAAGTGTGCACAAACAAAATAAGTAATCATCAAAGGAGTGGTTTCAGTTTAGAGGCAAAACATAAAGACCTTTTGATTCAGTGGTCAAAATGAAATATCTCTATATGCAAATAGTCATATTTGTTCTTTCATTCATAAATAAAACATTATTTTGCAATCAGCTTAAATAATTTGACATCCACTATGACACCTGGCATAAACGCCTTGTTTAAATAAATGATGTGAATCTATAAAACGTTTTGTGCAAGTATGGTAAACTATAGCTCAAAGATTTTCTTGGCCCTCAAATAAAGAGATGTAGGCTGAAAAATAAAACATAAAACCATACAGTGTGGACGCATTCACATTTACACATTCTACACAAACTCTGTTCGTGTGAACAATGCAAATTATTTTTTGTATTTAACTTATTAGTACAAATTTAAAGTTTACAGTCTGACCTACTAACGGACCGTATTATTTTATTAAGCTAACACACCAGTTTTCCAATCAAATGTAGTATAATAAATATATTGGAGCACCACATTTTTATGACACTCAAAAACAAGCAAGAACTACAACAGGTAATGATAAATTATTATATTAAGCCATGGATATTGGCATTTTGATAGTTCCTTTCAACAATACCTTACTTCATACATTCCTTTATACTATACAGCACAAAGTATACATTGGTCTTTTTTAAATGACTCACAGGTAATGTCAGAAATTCCCCAAAAAAGAACCAGGAAAGGGCAACAGTTGAAAAATATGACTCCCAGTTGCAAATTAAAATTCCTGCAGTTTTCCACTTGATTGAAGCACAACTCAATAAATAGCCCTCACAAATGCCATATACTTATATTGTAGATTGAACAAATAAGTAGTATAGAAAAAAAATTCCCTTTGATCTCATTTGACCAGAGTTTTAGTGATTAGCAAACTGACTAGACTGAAGTACTGTTCAAGAGCAGCGGTCCCAGTGAGAGTGCTGTAGTGTCGTGGTACGTCGCATCCCTCCGAATTCGCATGTTGTGACCAGGTTGGCAGAGCTGCATGAAAACATTATTATAATATTAATACTTCTTGTTAAACTGTATAAATATTAAGCAACCAGTTACACTTACATTTGTGCAATTGTTGTTTGCCACCAGACACAAGTGGATCTTGCAGTGCAAGTGAATCTCGTCAGAGTTTAGAAAGGTGAACATCCCAAATACAAAACGTGCCACAGTGGAGACACCGTTCTTAATCAGAGCTACAGTTTTATCAGCTGGATTTGGACACCTGTAAAACAAGGATAAGGTATTGTTACTGTAAGTTACAGAGTTAAGTTGTAAAGAAGGAGAGGAGAACATGAAATGAAACAAGCTCATTTACGTTGAAATGATGAGATCCCAGCGGACAGGGTTGGTTGGGCTGTTGTCTGGTGTGGCCCAACACGAGTCCAGAACTGTGGAAATCTGCTTCTGATCCACCCCCTCTGTTCGCACCTCCACATACACCTTCTGATTTAATGTCACGTCTAATGTACTGTTAATGAAGGCGAGCTTGAAGTCTTTATCCACGTAAGGGATCATTCTCACTTTGTACAAACTTCTGCCAGGTGGAAGCCTTTTTATTATATTACTGTAATAGAAAAAAAGTGCAAGCATTTATAAGCTTCGTCAACCAAAAATCTAACAGCAAAGTGTTTATTTTCATTTTTTTTGTGCAGAGGATAACTTAGATTAGTTGCAGCACAGAGTCAGGGGTCATTGGTAGCAATAAAATTTGATATAAAATGAATTAATTAAAAACATTTTTGGAATATGACTTGTTTAAATTAAAACTGATTTTAGCATCTTAATTTTTTGTCTAGCATCGGAGTACAAATTATGTGATCATTTATTAACTAGCTTGTCCAAAATTTACACACAACTTATGCAATTTAAACCAGTGTGTTTGTTATTTTTTAAGTAGGCCTTAAAATTACTGTGTGACAGGCAGTATATGGGATCTTCATGGCTATAGAGGTTCTTTGACATTCATCTTCATCTACAGGCTCTTCTAGTTAATTACAATTTAACGCTTTGTTAGTTGAAAACTATGAATTTTATGAAAAACCTAAAATTCATCAAAAATACCAAAGAAGATATTAACACTAAATTATTTTTAAAAACAAATCAAAAAATGTCATCACCTCTCCACAGGCTTAAGTTTCACAGTCATTGATGTCGCTTCATTCAGAGGGTAAACACAGGAGTAAATCAGATTGGCGGGCCGTGTACGTCTGATTAAACTTGTGTTAGTTTCTACGCCACCCAAAATGGCATTTTGATACATGAAGTGTGTTTCATTGCTCTAGAGAAAAAGACAAAATAATATAGGTTGACTGCATAAGCTTAATTCAGTTTACACCGTGGATGTCATCGTTTTATAACCATTACCTTTAGAACTGTCCCACACTGGTGGTCATCATTGTCGAAGTGGAACACGAGTTGACCGTCCTGGAGAGTCCCAGTGCAGGAGTCATTTCTGAGATGGAGTGCATCGGGGTCAAGACCTGCTTCAAACAGCTGGCAGCGAGACAAAGAAATGGTGCTTGAACTGCCAGAACAAGTGAGGATTGAATCTGTTCAGCAGAGAAAGAAAATAATTTGAAGGTTTAAAGGCAAAAATAATAAAAAAAATATGAATACATCAACATGATTAGGTATGTAGTATGTGTACTGAAAAAGAATGATTTTAAGAACACAAGCAATTTGTAAATAACAAAAATAGAAAAAAAAATTACAATACACAGAGATAACAATGTTACTGTGCTGCAAAAGCGGTTACTACAATTCTGTCATCAGTTATATAATCTAAAAACAAAGCAGTGTTTAAAAGGTGTTGCGCTCACCAAAGCTTTCAACGTTGGGTCTATGATTTTCATCACAGAAGCAGCCGTACACACCGTCTTTCTGACCACACCACTCATACTCTGTACAGTCTAATTGCTCACAGGGGTCGGCCACATCTTAAGAAATATCAGAGGAACATGTTAAAGAAGACAAAAAAAACATTAAACAAACTATTGTTTAAGAAAAATCAGCAAGCTTTTTATCCAGAAAGTATGGTTAAGGTATAGCATAAACCACTGCCAGCATACCACAGTGCAAGGCAGAGCGCCAGTCGGAGATGTTCAGTCCAAAAAGAGAGCAGGTTCTCTCATAAGCTGAGACGTCAGAACACAGCATGCCATTGGCTGGAGTGTAGAGGCAGAGATCGTAGACACAGGATTCAAAGAATGGCTGTGGGTCAGAGTGCAGGTGACAGGAACTGAATGGACCGCTGGTGTTGGTGATGATGCTGCAGAGGTCGGTGTATTCTTGGATAGAGCTACAATTACTCAGTCCATTATTTCCTCTATCAGTAGATCCACATCTGGAAAAACAGTTGCACCTTTAAGATTTAGGGCTTTTTGTGGGTTGTCACATATTAGTGTAAATCTCTGTACACAATGTCACAGCTTCAGGAGGATTAATGTAGGGAATTAAAGTCTCAGCTTACCCTGCTTGGCTTGTTGGTGATTTCCAGCTGTTACCAAACTGATTGTCATTTTGTGCCACAGTGCCATTTGGCAACACTTTGTCATCTGTAGGATCATCATTGAAGTTCCCACACATCCCAGTGATTCTGTTCTGATAACGTAGGCCTATCCTGACCAGTAAAGTGCTCCGACCATCAAACTGAACTTTGAAGTCAACACCATCAAACACGATGTAGCTTCCCTGCTTCATCACCTGACCAAAGGGTCCTGCAGAGGTGGGAAGAGATTCCTCAGATCCATTTACCTGCAAAGACGAGAGTTCAGCAAATACAATAAGAAGTTTGGACGGATGTACAAAGTTAGTCATCTTTAAATTAAGATAGATTTTACCTTCACTCTTATATTGGGTCCAATTCTGACATGTATTTCATCAGAACCATTTGAGATGTATATATCTACTGATGACACAAACGACACATGGTTGTTGCCACGGTGACTGTTTGTGGCTACTACACTGAACTGGGTTTCACTATTTCCAATGCCCTCAGTGATAATGTAAGAACATGTCCCCTGGAAATGGGCCAGAGCTCCATCAAAGGTAATGTAATGCGGGTCCCCCATCACAGTACAGGTAGACATTGCATCATAACAGCCCAGCTGGCCATTTTTGATGGTGCACACTTGTGTGGGAGTGCATGATACAGGAGTGCAGCGCAGGTCATTGGGACCATGACATTCACATCTCTGGGAGCAACCATCTGTCACAAAGATCTTACCAACCTGCAGCACAGAAAGAAAACTCTATTAAGATTTGTTATTTGTTTACATTGTGTATTTAATATGTGCACATATGACCTTATATGTTGTCCTTCCAAAATTACAATTACATAACAGAATTTTTCATGAATTAAACTTTCCATTTGTTTTTTACATTACCACTTGTTTAATTATCTGACAAAACTCTAAACTCCTACTGCCAGACCACTATTCAGGTTTTTAACAGAACAAAGACAAATAAAAACAAGTTAAAAAAAAAAAAAAATTACCCATTAAATGCCTAAAAAGCGTTACCTTGTAGTAGGTATCATTAAATGTGCAGCCAAAATCAACACGGAAAACCCAGCGTCCAGGTATGTTGACGTTACTGTTGTGGCTGAAAACTGAGTTCTCTCCAGTTGCATCACTAGACATAGATCCAGGAAGGTTGAAATAGTGAATGGAGTTGACTGTGTCATATCCAGCCTGAAAATGACACATCATACAGATTAAACTTTTTTAATTGTTCTTTTAATGAACACTGGCATCTGTACTCTAACTCAAAGAAAGGGCCAATTAACTTGTTTCATATTATTGAATCTATTTGTTTAAATGGCTCTGACCTGTACAGGAACTGTTGTGGGTGCTAAATACCCATAATTCATCAGCACAAATGAGTATTGGCCATCAGTAGTCAAGACTGCCTGAAATGTTACCTGTCAGGGAAAATAACAAAAACAAAACAAAAAATGGTTGTTATAGTGAATTTGTAAACATTGCAGAAGCCTAATTATCTTATCTGACTATACAACAAAAAAACTTTTCTGATATTAAATCAAAATTACTTACTGGTGCAGACTGGGAAAAGTAAAAAACCTTATCCCATGTTGCTAGAAAGACCCATTTAGCAACAAAGTTTAGTCCTGGAAAGTATTCATTTATGTCTCGTGTAACTTGGTGGAGCAACTGGCCGCTGATGTGTTGATCATAGTAGATGTCACCACCAGCTGCATTGTTTAAATCTGTCCAGAATGGAGCAATGATGTCTCTGGTTCCAAAAAATGGAATCCTTTCAGGAGCATAACTGTACCATGTCTCATTAAAAGTCAGATGTCCATTATAGTTCACCTGGTAAAAAATGTTGCAGTTAAATTGCTATTCTTAGTTGTTTCTTTCTAAATTAAAAATGAAAAATTATTTGACTTAAAAATAAAAATGAAAAAAAATTACATAAATCTGAGAGTAAGATTGTTCGAAATAATTAAAAGGGTGTAGAAGCTGAATTTGTGGGGAACTTCCATCATCTGCGTGAGAGGTTGTTGTTCCAGAAATTTCATATAGAGGTCCTACAAACAAAAAACAAGAAACACTACTTGTTTAAAAACATATATAAATCTTTATTTCAAAAAATTAGAAAATATTTTGAAATATGTTTTGACTTTGCCAAATTTGCAGCAAGAACTCTTTAATGTCAGACAACATTCCTGCTCCCCCAACTATTATTGTGAAACATAAATGTAAAATCATAAAGAACATTATATTTAAACCATGTCACAGGTGAGCAAAATAAAGATGTAATTGAATAGATAGAGCACCCATAAATTGACATACACCTGGTTTTATGTCCTTTCACAAACCAAATCCTATCAGTTGCATTAATATAAAGAGTTTGCCAGATTCTTTAAGACTCTACCTAAAAGAAAGTAGATATGTTGAATGTATGTCAAAACATTTTTTGTCTAAAGAATATATTTGCTCTATTAGTTTGCTTTTAAACTGCCAGTGGAAATCTATTCTTTTGCAACACAGCCACGAACATTCTCCATCATCAACAACATCAACAACTCATTTAGTTTTATAGATGTCATAATGTGTCATCTGGGTTCTGAAAGACATTGACAAACATGCATATTAAAGTAATTTAATTAGTGAGTCTGAAATGGTTTTAAATGAATGCAAGTGTGCATTGGCTTTTGCCTCTGTGTGAGCCTGTGATAAACTGCGATCTATATAAGGTGTACCCGGCAACTTGCCAGAGACAGGTGGAAATCAAGACGAAATAGACCTCGCAACCGTGAACATCATCAAGCAGTTAAAGGAATGTATGCATGGAAGGCTGGCTGGCTACAGATGGACCAAGTGAGGACACAGGAAGTAGCAATAAAACTGAAGAGCTGTTCAGTGTACATCCAAGTACAATAAGGAAGTGTTTTATGACTCACTGTTTCTGGTCTTACCTGTTGATACATGATCTACACGGAACACCCAGCGACCAGGTACATTGACATTGCTGTTTTGACTTAAAACTGAGTTGCCTCCAGTTGCACTACTAGAAAAAGATCCAGGAATGGTGAAGTAAAATGGGGAATTGACTGTGTCAAATCCAGACTGAAAGGCACATGTCACAGAGATATAAACATGTCACATTCTATTCATCACAAACATTGGCTTTTTTAAGAGGTCAATGAAAACATGTATTAATGGCATTATAATATATAGTCTTTATTATAAGGGCTCTGCTGACCTGTGTAGACATTGATGTGGGTGCTAAATACCCATAATTCATTATCACAAATGAGTAATTGCCATCAGTAGTCAAGACTGCCTGAAATGTTGCCTGCCAGGGGAAGAAAAAAAAGGTTTTTGTTTTTTTTAAGTGAACAATATTATAGATTTAGCACAGAAGCTATATATATATATCATCTGATTTAACAATACAACAAATACTTTTTATAGTTAAAACAAGTCACTTACTGTCCCAGGGTTTGAGAAATATGCAACCTCATCCCATGTTGCAATAAAGATCCATTTAGCATCAAATTTGAGTTCTGGGAAGTACTCATTGATGTCTTGTGTAATCTGGTAGAGCAAATGGCCACTGGTGTATTGACCATAATAGATGTCACCATTGACAACATTGTTTAAATTCGTCCAAAATGGAGCAATTATGTCTCTGGTTCCATTCAATGGAAATTCTTGAGGTATTGAACTAGACCATGGCGCCTTAAACGTCATGTGTCCATTGTTGTTCACCTAGAAAATAAAATAATGCTATTATTCTGTCAGTTTAAATGTTTATTTCTAATTTAAAATGACTAAAATGACTTGAGATAAACAAGAAGTAAACATACATAAATCTGAGAGTAAGGCTGTCCAAAATAAATAAAAGAGTCCTGGAGTTGAATTTGTGGAGAACTTCCATCATCTAATCGAGAACTTGTTGTTCCAACAATTTCATAGAGAGGTTCTATAAAATAAAAAAACAACATAATTTAAACATGTTATTATTATACAAGGTTCTGTCAATAGCTTTTCATCTTCAGAAGCATTGTTGTATAGAACATTATTGGTTTGCTGACATATAGTCTCTTGAGGGAGGTCTGGTTCTCCAAGTGGTACCTAGAAAACTACCAAATGGTGGCATCCAAAAATCCTCCTGTCTGAATAACATGAACTGACTGTATTTGGTGCAATAGAGAAAGTTTCGCTTTGAATTTCTCTAAAATGATGGAGATCCTCAAACTCATATCTAAATCCAACCACTCCATAAAAGCAGCTCATGTTTGCTGCTAGTGTTCACAATTATGTTCATTTGGTCATGATTCATACTTCATAATCATAGGTGAGTGTCAGAATGTAGACAGACTGGTAAATCGAAAGTTTTAGTTTTAACTAGATCTCCTTCCCACTACAGACCAGAGCAAACATCCTAATACAAACAAGGCTCCAATATATGTCATGGTCCATCCAACCATCATTTATGTAAAATAATTTTTCCTGAGGAGGCTGAGAAGTTGGAACATACAATCAGGTTCACCTTTTTTAAAAAAAATGTGTCCCACCATCCTATTTTGCCATTCCACAGATCTTGCCTTCAATGTGACTTTGAAGAGACGTGTCAACCACAACATTCCTCTCAACATCCAGTACTTTCTAAAACTTGGGGCAAATCTCATTGCCCAATGACCACCTGCCACAAAGAAGCTTTTTAACTACCTTTGCAACCTTTACCACAGTATCAGATTCTTTCCCCTCGAAGGTTGACATGTTGATCAGATTTAAGAGGACTGTCAAAGTGTTTTCACCACACGCTGTAGTTTTTTTTACAAACCTTCATGTAAAGTTAACAGTTGTATCTAAATTGGTCTTTGGCATGAGTGTGAGCATGAATTTATGTCTATGTGGTCCTGTGATGGACTGGTGAACTATTGAGGGTATACCCCTCAGAGGGGTAGGTGGTTGGGTAGATGGATGAAAAATGTGAAAATAATAGTAGTAATAAAAGTGAAGAGCAGTTGGGTGTATATCTAAGTCAGTTTTAATGTCTCTACTGTTTTAAAGTTAGAAACAAGGCTTTAATTGTATATTCAGAAACTGATGTTTTTTTATGTACATTTTTTAACAAAGAAGTAGCTTTATGAATTACATATTATGGTTATACCTGGTGGTTCTTGATCGACACGAAAAGCCCAGCGACCAGGTACATTGACGTTACTGTTGATGCGAAAAACAGAGTAATCGTCTGAAGCATTATTAGTGAAGGATCCAGAGATGCTGTTATAGTGAGTAGAATTCACTGTGTCATATCCAGCCTGAAATTGCAAATAACAATTATATATAAAAATACATTATAACATATTATATTGCTCAGCTACTTATTTGTATTGTGAAATTAGGTTTTCATAACATCAAAACCAAAAAAGTTAGGACATTGTGTAAAATGTTAAAATAAAATAAAAAATAAAAATAAAAAAATTTGGGAAAAAACGGTCTTTTGGAATTGCTGCACTACATTTCAAAATACAGTAGTTGGAGCAAGTGCAACAAAAGGCTGTAAAATTAAACAAAGATTAAACAAATCCAAAACCATCAACATTTCCCAAGATTAGCAAATCACTGCATTCTGTTTTTGTTTACATTTTCACATAATACTTCAAAATAGTCTAGATCAAGACATAAACCTTTATTGGCTTCTTACCTGTACATTCCAATTATTTGGGGCTATTATCCCATAGTTTATCAGCACAAATGAGTACCGGTCTCCAGAAATCAAGACTGCCTGGACTGTTGTTTTCTGGAAGAAAAAATAAAAACTCATTGGTTTTACAGTTTAAGGTAGAACATGCATCATAAATTTCCTCAGTTAGAACAAGATGACTTACTGTTCCAGTGTTTGGATAATAAGCCACCTCAGACCAAGTTGCCACTAAAACCCAGCTGGCAGTAAAGTTAAATTCTGGGAAGTATTCATTAATGTCCTGTGTTGCTTGTTCCAGGATGCTGCCACTTGTGAACTGGTCATAGTAAACCAGACCATTGACTCTGTTGTCAAACTTTGTCCAGAATGGTGCAATAAAATCCATAGTTCCATGCAATGGAATTGTTTGAGGAGAAGATGAAAACCATGGACCAGTAAAAGTCAATTGTCCGTTATTGTTCACCTAAATAAAAAAGACAAAAACAAAATGAGCTTTGGCATAACATGTATTTACTAGTGTAAAATATGAAGTATTTTTACATACAAAAGTCTCATTATAGGATGTTCCAAAATAGACGAAAGGTTGTTGAAGGCTAACTTGAGAACTTCCATTAAGAGATCGTTCAGTTGTGTTTCCAGAAATTGGATACAGTGGTCCTGTCGATTTCAATCAACAACAAAAAAAAAATATTACATGTCATAATGTCATGTAAATGGCTATTTACAGTATATATTACAACCTTAAGAATATTTTTGAAAATCTGCAGTCAAGTATTCAACCCTATACAAAAAAGCTTTGCTTAACCTTTGGCTACTGTTTATAAATAATTTTAAAAAGGTTTAAGCACCGTCAACAGGCCTTTGTTTGTCAAAAATCACCTAAAGTTACACAACAGATTTTGTTTTAGCATGATCATGTGGATCAAGTACAGCTATGTGAGCTGATCACAGTGTGAACTGAAAGTGACTGCATGGTGTGGCAGGTGATTAGCATTGCTTCCTTAAAGAAAAAAAAAGGTTCAAAACTCAGGTGGGGCCTTTATGTACTTTATGTACTTGATATAGTCCCAATGGATGTATTGGTTTTCTTTCGGTACTCTGGTTTTGTTCCAGAGTCCAAAAACTTCAGTTCGATTAATTGTTGAGTCTAAATTGACTTTTGGTGTCAGTCTGAGCCTGCCTGTGTTTATGAGTCTATGTGACCCTCTGATGGATGGATGGATAGATAGATGGATAGAGAAGTAGGAAAAAAGTTTAAGTAAATTATAAAACTGAGCAGCTTTTTTTATTGGCTTTACTGCTTTAGTTGTAATTTTAACAGTTTCATAGATTGGTGTTCCTATATGTACATTGATATGAAAAAGTTATTTTTGACTCAATGACTCTTGTCTTACCTGCTGACCCCTGATCTACACGGAAAACCCACCGACCAGGTACGTTGACGTTACTGCTGTGGCTGAAAACTGAGTTGTTGCCAGTTGAATTACCAGAAAATGACCCAGGGAGGGTGAAGTATTGTGTGGATTTAATTGTGTCATATCCAGCCTAAAAATTATGTCATGCAGTTAAAATTTATTTTATCACATACATCATTTTATACTCTCATAAAAATGGCAATTAAAGTTTATGTTAATATAACCAGCTATAATGTAAATGCCTCTGACCTGTACATTCCTTATTGTAGAATCTAGATACCCATAATTCATCATCACAAATGAGAATTGGCCATCAGTAGTCAAGACTGCCTGAAATGTTGTTCGCTGGCAAATAAAAAAAGTCTTTGTGAATACATCATAACAATGAGGATAAAAGCTGTATTGCTTGATGTGACAACATGTCTTCTACATTAGTAGATAAACAAAATCGCTTACTGATCCAGGGTCTGTGAAATAGGCAACACCGTGCCATGTTGCTATAAAGATCCATTTGGCTTTAAAGCCAAGCTCTGGGAAGTACTCGTTGATGTCCTGTGTCACTTGTTGGAGTAAATGGCCACTGGTGAACTGAGCATAATAGATGTCACCATTGAGTTGATTATTTAAGTCTGTCCAGAGAGCAGCAATGATGTCTCTGGTTTCATTCATTGGAAAGTGTTGAGGAATATAGCTAGACCATGGTGTGTCAAAAGTCAGGTGTCCATTGTGGTTTACCTGGGATGAAAATCAGAAGTTATTATTTTCTTAAATTGATTTTAATGTTTTTGCTTAAACATTTTTAGCAATAAAATTAATTTAAAGACAAACACAAAACTAACATACATAAATCTGAGTGTAAGGACGTCCAAAATAAACAAAGGGTTTCAGGAGCAGAATCTGAGGGGAGCTTCCATCATCTGAATGAGAGCTTGTATTTCCAACAACTTCATAGAGAGGTCCTACAAAAACAAGAAACATCACTTCTTTAAGATTATATTTTAGATCATAACAGCATGCTATTATTAGCACCTTCTGTCAAAGGCAGAGTGATTATTGTCTTCCTCAGTTTGTGTATTTTTCTGTACCATTAACAAAATAACTGTATTATCTATAGTAAAAAACGGCTATAATTATATTGTTTATCAGTTGTACAAATACAAAGCTAAAATTAGGTGATGTAGCTGAAGCTGATGCCCAGCTTACATGTGAGAGCTAAATGTTTGTGCTAAATCTGATTTTAAAGCTTTGCCATAGAGGAATGGCTGTTTTTAACTAAACTATCTAAAATGTGGCATGGCACCGTCACTGCAACACATTGCATGTTGTTGCTTATGCCAAAGGTTTCAGGGCATACTTATACATACTTTGTGTACTGTATGTACCTAAAAGCAGTTGTAGTTAAAACAGTTTGTTTTTAAAAGATTTGATATTTTTAAAATTGGTTTGCATCACAAACTGTCATTTAAACATTTTGTGGAAAAATCTGGAGAAATCACAAAAGTTAAACGTTACAAGAGTGGAAAAAGTTACAAGAGTGGTCACCCTGATGATGAATATTTTTATGTCTGGGAGAAATAAAAATTGAATTTCTGGGCTTGGGAAATGTTCAGAAATATCCTGATGTGATAATAGATGTAAAAACTTATTTTTATGAAGTTCTCAATAAAATTTTATGTATCAAAAGATAAAGAGTTGAAGAAAATTCTGAATAATTGTATGTTAGATGCAGTATTGTATTTTATACATTGCAAGTAAGGTTAAAACAGACAAAGAGTTGGTGTGTGTGTTATCGATGTGTTCTTTCTGTCTGTATAAACAAAAGTTACCATATTTATTCGTGTATAATACAATCTCATGTATAATATGACCCCCCTCCTCTTTTTTTAGCTTAAAAAAGCATAAGGCATAACAAAAAATTCACATACTACCTCTAATTTCATACAGACTTCAGAATTTTTCAGCCTTTGTAGTCTTTAACATATCAATAAAATGATCATTTGACTGTTGTATCAGTCTTTTTTTAAATTTTATTTTAACATCATATGTACTAAAGGTACACAACAACAAATGTATAACAATAACTACAACAAAAATGTCAATGTGAAATTTAGCAATAATCCTTTTTTAACTGGTATACTATAACAATGTGGCTCTAACAAGTGTGGATCAAAAGCCTTCAAAATCAGGCTCACCATCACCTATATCACCAAAAAGTTTCTTGTATTCCTCCTCTGTAATAAAGACATCAGTAAGAAATCTCATCTTTTGTGTCTCGCAAGCGCCCGCTCTGGTGGGGAAATTTTTTTCAGGGAAACAAACTTCTTTAGAAAACCAGTAGACAGCAGTCATTACAAGCATATGTTTGCTGTTGTTGTTCCAGGAGCGGCCCGGTCGCACATTAATGCCATCAGTTCGTTATCATTACTAAGCTGCAGGACTGCGTTTTTTTTTCTTTTTTTTTTCACATCATGCCACCTGCCTGAATTTGTTACTACCTCGCTCAGAAGCACGAAGGAGTGTCAGAGGTAAGCTCGCTTTAACTGCTTTTACAACGTGGTCTAATTTCCGGACATATTGTGAATGAAGCCGATATTTCAGTTAAAATACATAAGTACAAATATTGATCCGAGTATAGTAGTACCTCCCAACTTTGTGGATGATTTTATGGATTTAATTTTTCATATTATACTTGAATAAATACGGTAGTTATGTTCTGACGTCTGACGTAAAAGCTAACACCTCCAGGGGTGTAACCAGGAAGAGACTGAAGAGGTTATAATGTTGAAGTTTAGAAGTGTTTTTAGAAGTTGT
>JARVJO010000125.1:9294453-9306211 GCA_031762555.1 Cynodonichthys magdalenae | reverse complement strand
TAGGTTGTTTTTTGTTTCCTAGTATTTGCTTTGGTATTTAAGATAACCAGTTTTTGTAGTTGATTGTTGAAAAAAAACTGATTTTTAATACTTCAAATAATGCATCAGTGTTAAAATTATGTTTCTGCTTACTTCCATTTTGCAATTAGATAAAAAAGGCCTTTCTAAAACAAGCTACCCAAAATGGCTACCCAAGTACTGACTGAGGGGAGTACCCACACTTATTTTTTTTCCACTTAAAGCACTGAATACACTTATATTGCACAAATTAATTTAAAACCGAACTTTAAACCGAATGTTTTATAATTTAATTTACCTTCAGATTAATTTTTTTTCCAGCTTACTTCCAATAAATTGTGTATTTTAGCACATAATTGTAATTTTCTTGTTTTTGAAAACAATTTTTGTTTTCCCTTTTACTTGTAGATGCATTTGTGCTAAATTTTTTAATTGTTTTTCCCCACAAGTTTTTTTTTTTGTTCCATGTGTTTTTACATTTTTCTGACTCTTGTTTTTACTTTACCTTGTGCATTTCTGCCTCATTATACAAATAAGGTGGGCTGCACTTTTTGGGTCAACTCCTCTACTATTGGTCAATAGACATGAAGGAGCAGGATCCATGTGCAGGTAGATTGTGGCTGTGTCTCAGTTCATGGGCTGGGTCCTCATGAGTGCGCATTTGTCAGCTGCATACGTCACTACCCTGAATGAAGTACTGTCCCAATTTGAAGGCTCCTCGTGCAGCTGAGGAATGCGACCAACAAACTCTCGAAATCCAAGGATGCATGCAAGTATCGTCTCCGGCTGAGGATATCCCAGGATTTAATGCGCCGGCAGCAAAATATACAGAGAAACGAAGACGGAGTTTTTATTTTTTTAACAAGTTGGCATTGTTTGGAAACTCTTCAGGGACCGAAGAATTTGTTTTTAAAAGAAAATTTAGCAACTTAGCTGTTAAAATGTATTCCACAATAAGATGTTAAATAAAAAAAATGCAACTACAAGTGCTGATACTGGAGCTAAACCCGAATTATTGATGTTTTTTTTTTTTAATTTACGTGTAACGTTTTAACTGCAAAGTTATTCTTCCAGTAAAAAGACATGTAAATACATGTCCCAACACATTTAGTCTGATATGAAACTGATCACCATGGTAACGCAGTAGTGCCTGGTCACGCAAACGCACATAAAGCTGATGTCAGGCAAGGGTAGAGGGTCTCATTTCACAACAGTTTTGAGCACCAGGCTCAGGGAGGATGTGGTTCACATGGCCCAGCTGGGCTGTGTGCTCATGAGGACCAAGCCCATGAATTGAGACACAGCCTGTGAATGACTGTGCTTCCTCTGTTATCAGTGAAACCACAACATTTTTGTTGCGATCTAGCCGCTCGTTTACATGTCACTCGTGATCGGACTCTCTGACACAGGGACTTTTTGAAACTAGGGTTTGTGTCTCAATTCATGGGCTGGGTCCTCATGTGCATGTAGCCCAGCTGGGCAACGTGGGTCACATCCTCCCTGGGCTGGTTTCTTCTAAATCAACAACAGTTACAATAAATTACAGTCAGCATAGTGTTTTTCAGTTACGCACCCTTTGTAGCTTGTAAAAACAAAACACAAAAAGCATCCTAGGTCCGAATGAACGTTAGTTTACTCCCTAGGTTTGGACATTGTGATTATGAAGCCGCTGCATGATTGGTGTCTGAGTGAGACTGGCATCAGGGTTGCCAGATTTTAAAAAAAGATGTTTTTGCCCCTCTAATTTTATGCACATTTTCATCTAACACAAACCTTTTCTTGCAACACCCTCACTCAGCATATATGACTGGTGAGTCATAAATATACAACATATGACTCAAAATATAATATTTTAAAGGAACAGTAAAACACTTTATTATGTCCCATTTGGCAACTATGCCTGATACATTACTGCAGCAGTTCCATGTAAATGGGTGATTTTTTGTGCATTTGTCCTAGTTAACATTAGCATTTTCAGAGGCCAGTCTCGTGTAAACAGGACCTCAGTTTAGCTTAAAGTTTAAAACACACTAACACACTTTATCCTCCATGCCTTTGTTTTAAACTAAGCTTTAAGAAAAACTATGATAGCAAGAATGCACAAGGTAAATTAAAAACAAGAGACAGAAAAATGTAAAAACAACATATGAAAGACTTGTAGGAAAAAAAACAATAAAAATTAATAGTAAACTATTAATAGTATAGTAATAGTTTCTGACCTCCATAACCATGTTCCTGTTAAATAAAGAAAAGAGTAAAACATATGTGGTCAGATAGAGCCTGCCTCCTTGATGGTATGGGGGTGCATTAATGCTTGTAAAAAATAACAGCATCTGGAAAGGCACAATCAGTGCAGAGAGTGCAGGTTTTAGTATGCAACTTTATCAGACATTGATCTAAGTAGGGTGTATGAAGAATCTGACCTGGTTAAATTAACTAGTTTGCATGGGTTTCTGGTGCTTTTCAACCTCTTTTCCACATAGTTGACTGTGGGTGGCTAAGCTGTCCGTGTGCTGGTGTCTGGTTTCTCGTCAATAATTAAGCTAAGTTTCAGAAACATTTGATATTTCTTCTCCAGCTTCACAACTACAGCTGTCTAAATTTAGCTTCCCGCTGGGCCTTTTTTTAGCTTGCACTTCTTCAGGGAGTCTGTTGCAGACTGATGACTCTGGTTTAGAAAGGGGTGTGCGAAAAGGTTTGTGATTTGTGGGCCATCGCCTGTAGCTCGGAGTGCCTAGTAGCGTGTTAGCATCCGAACAGTTAGCGGTTAGCATCCTCGGGGTCTACTGAAGTGAGTGCCCGCCTCCTAAGGACTGATTTTGGTGTACGACACGCTGACATGGACCGGTGAGTCTGTAACTCTGTGGATAAACTGCTCTTTTTGTCTTATATTCGTCCAAAAAGTAACCTTAAATAACGTTACTAAATAAAACATGCCATCAACTCAAGTGTTCGTGTATTAATGTTTTTTGTCTCCTGTTAAACACAAATATAGATGTTCCCAGTGTTATGCTTACTCGTAAAATTAAGTTAAAAATGTTTTTAGCATTAAAAATGTTTAACAGCATATTCTGTATTTGCAGTAGCCTACTACAGCTAACGAAGTTATATTACAAGAATACACCCAAATGTCCAAATAATCTTTTGTTGTGAACAGTTTTGCCTCTGTGGAGCATTATAAAGCAGCCATGGTGCTGAGTGGTGCTGGTGATGCTCTGGGCTACAGAAACCAGCTGTGGGAGTACAATGAGTCTGGACCAGTCATTCACAAGGTAGGACCTTTATTACACACAACAAAGTGGGACTAAGACAGGCTTAAATGCAGTTCCTACACAACGATATTTTATATCTAAATTGATTACAGTGTTTTGTTTCTAATCAGTGTTGATCATCTTATTTAAATCCTCTGTCCTCTCCTGACCCTGCAGGAGTTGCAGGAGCTCGGTGGCTTGAAGAACATCAAGGTTCAGCTTCCCGATTGGCCTGTGAGCGACGACACTGTTCTGCATCTGGCAACAGCTGAGGGCCTGGCAACTGGTGAGGTTAAAATCCCACCACACCAATGTATGGTTTTTGTTTTACTATTGCTTTAAATGAGGAATTGATTGGATGAATCAGACCTCATCAGGACACAAAACGTCACATCGTCCTTTTCAAGAACGCCAGCAAAAGGTTAAATCTAATTTTTAGTCTTCTCTTGATTTGCTGCTCTAGTAGGGCTGTATAGAAAAGCTGGAAATTCAGCTTGACCTTTACTGTGAGAAGGCAAAGACAGGGTTTGCACACAGATTAATTACATTTTTTTAAGTTTGCAGTGTGAATGAAATTGTGTCCCTCACAGGGAAAACAGGGGAGGATCTCCTTCATGATGTGGCTGCTCGTTACGTGGAGGGGATGAAAGACATGGAGGGTAGAAAACCTGGGCCTTCGAGCATTCTGGGTAAATATACAACATAAAACCATGTCACATTAGCTGTTTGCAAAATGTAGCAGTAATGTGCTGGTTCAGGTGTATCCCAACTGAGACCTGGAGAAGAAGGAGGCTTTAGGGTGCCGTATAACCCCGAGGGGACAGGCTGTGGAGCGGCCATGAGGTCCATGTGCATCGGTCTAAGGTGAGACACTTCACCTGAGGATGCAGATTTAAAACTTCCTGTTCTGTATGCAGTCCAGTTTTATTAGTCACAGTATGGCATTAAATCAGTTTTATAATTTTGACTGTAAAGAAGAGGCTTACTTTAAGTAGTCTTTATTTAACATTTGACCACATTTAACAAAAGGCTCCATACTTTAAACCTAACTGAACAAAAATAACCTTTGAGGTTTATATTTGCATAAATATTGAATATATTTGTAGAATTGCCAGAATATTTTTCCTCAGCTAATTATTATATTACTTTGTTTCTCCCATCAGGTATCCAAGGCCTGACCAGCTGTTGTCGCTTGTGGCTGTTGCCGTGGAGACAGGAAGGATGACGCATCCTCACCCCACTGGTTTCCTGGGAGCCGTAGCATCAGCCCTGTTCACCTCATACGCTGTCCAGCGCAAGCCAATCACCACCTGGGGTCTGGGCCTGATCAATGAGGCCTGTCCCATAGCCAGGAAGTTTGTTCAGGATCGGGGCTTCGCTGTGGAGGAGACGGAGAAAGACTGGAGCTACTTCTGTGACAAGTGGCAGTGGTATGAGCAGCTGAAGTCTGGTTCATAGAGATATGATTGACAGACTAATTTTTTAAATTTATTTTATTTAACCGTTATTTTACCAGGCAAGTCCCCTTGAGATCTCAGATCTCTTTTTCAAGGGAGGCCTGGGCCTGAAGGCAACCTATTGCACATGTTTTTAGGGGTGGGGGAAACCGGAGTACCCGAAGAAAACCCACGCAAGCACCAGAACATGCAAACTCCGCACAGAAAAACCCCAGGTCCAAACCCAGGACCTTCTTGCTGTGAGGCGTCAGTGCTAACCACTGATCCATTGTGCCGCCAAAATTATTTACTTGATATTAATATTAATTATTTACTTAAGAACTGCTATCAGTATTCACGCTTTTATAAAGCACACATGTAAGTAATGATGCACCTGTACGTATTACTATGAAGCAAATACATTTGATCATTATTCTTGTGGCAGCTTTTCCCCATTTATTTGTCTTACATCTGTCTGCAGGTACCTGGATCAGAGGGGCATTTCTAATGGAGTGGGACCAGTGTTTTGGCCTACAGCCTATGGCCCAGCTGAGCGAGATGAGGCCTACAAGACCTTTAGCCTGTCTGGTTGGGCGGGACGCAGTGGACACGATGCTCCGATGATCGCTCTAGATGCCCTGCTGGCAGCTGGCTCAGACTGGGAGGAACTGATGAACAGAGCTGCCTTCCATGGAGGTCTGTGGTTTGATGCACGGATGTTAGAACACTCTATTTTACCCCATCAACCATTTTATTTTTATTTCATTTTTTGTGCAGGTGACAGTGACAGCACAGCAGTGATTGCCTGCTGTTGCTGGGGTCTCCTCTACGGCACCAAAGGGGTCCCTGAAGGCAACTATAGCAACTTGGAGTACCGGGGCCGACTGGAACGTTGTGCTGAACAGCTCTATGATCTGTCACGTTGACGAGACAGTGACAACCTGCAGCCTGAACCGATATTGTACCGACAGTGTGGGGAAACTAGGCCGCGCTGACGCAGAACAAGCTGGCGTGCTCAGTAGAACATCGATTCAGAGTGCTGACACTGAGCGTGTTGTTATATTTGCCTGTAGGAGAAAGACTGGCCCACTAACCCAAAGAGTCATTTCTGTAACAAGGACAGTTTGCGACATGCTGACTATAATTTATAGAGCGCCCTCTAGTGGTCTCTTTAAAATAAAATGCTAAACTGTTCTGCTCAGAACAAATCCAACTATGTGAAAAATGTCCCCTAGGAAGTAATTACCTCTTTCTACCAACCTGAGACAATAGTACATTTTTAACGAGCTCCAAATGAAATGTTCTTGCTTTAAACTAATGAAAAATAAATTTCTTAATGCTGTTGATACTTTGTGCAGTTATGGTGAATATTAACTGCAATAATCCATCTGCATACTACTGATATAATAAATGGAACAGACAGTAGTAGTTGAGTTGAGAGCTTTATTTTTTAGTCATTGTTTTTAATTTTTTTTTGTCTTGTCCTTTTTTTATTAATTAGATTTTCCTACTGGAGAAGATGGGCAAAGGAGTGGTCTTAACTACTAGAGATTGAGTTAAAAAAAATTCTAAAAAAATCCCCTCATGTCTTCACATCCCCTCCTGTCATGCTGTAGTCCCAAGATTTTTCTGACAGTCTTTGTTTCCCGTTTGTGTTGTGGTATTCACAAAACCTCAAGGTTAAAACGCATTTCTGGAAGAGAGAAAAAAAAAAAAGTTTGCTGCTGTTTTTTCCCCATCGGTTTTTCCATTCGCCTGCTGGTCCACCCAGCAAGGTGCCTCATGTCTGGGAAAAAAAAAATCCAAAAAAAAATGGGGAGAGGTTAAAGGGGTTGGACGCTGCTGCTGTTCTCATCTTCATTACTATTAAAAACGTCCTTGTTGGTTGGGGCTGACACTGAGGTTTGTTCTGATTGAAGTTACAGCAGAAGAGTACGATGCTGTCAGGATGTTTGTCTTCTCTCCTCCATAAGATTCTGTCGGTTTTGTTATGTGTTGTGTGTCCCTGGACTTCATGTCCAACATGTGGGGTGGGAAGAGTTCAGGACATCATGGAGGCAGAGAGGTTTTAGTTTCCAGGTGGGTGGAACGAAGCAGGGTGAGTTTGTACCTGCATCGCTGTGGGAGGGAAACAAAAACTTGTAAAGACAGCCAGATTAAACTTGAAGACAGATTGCTTTGTTGACCTCGATCCTACCTTGTGGGTGTCCTATGTAAAAGTGCTGGTGTGCTCCTTGCTGAGGTCCGTGCTGAGGGTGTTGGGGCACTCCGCCTGGACCCTGCTGAGCAGTCTGCAACATTACTAACTGGGGCTGACCATGGCTGCCTGTGTGGTGAGGACCTGGCATGGCTCCTTGGACGTGGGCCTAATGAGGTTGAAAAAAGTTAGGATCAGGAAGAGAACATGGAAATGGCCTTTCTGCAAAAATGCAGAGTGATCGTGGAATGGCTGAAGAAACTAAAACTTGAGCTGGTAAGGCTAAAAGAATACAAGCTTAAAAAGAACACTAGCTGAAATTTAAATGTAACAAAACTTCCTAAAAATAACTAAAAGTAGCAAAATGCTAGCTAATAAACATATAGCAAAATGCTGTCTAAAGGGCACCAGACAAAAACATAGTGAGTACACGGAAATGGATTTCAAACAAAAATGTTTTTGAAGGAATTAAAAATCTCAGTGTATTTCTATGAGAGAAATGTTTGTAAATAAGGTTTTGAAAAGTGTAAGTTACAAAAATCAAAATTGTTTTGACATTTGAATGGTTAAAGTTGCTTTAAGTATGTAGAATGAGCTACATGTTATAATTGATACAAAAGAAAAAAAAAAAAAGCAACAGGATCCCCTTCCGTGTTGCCCCTCCTTATGGTAAGATCAAAAGATTTTACTTTAAGGGGACAGAATAATGAAGTCATACCTGTGCTATCTGGCCCAGGGGGTAAGTTGGTGGGATGCCCTGGTGGCTGTGGATGCTGTAGCCCTGAATGGGGTAAGAGCCCTGCGGAGACGTGTGACCTGGAGCCATGTTGGGTGGTGTGGGTGCCGACAAGGGACCTGAGTGGTACAACGACTGAGGCTGCGGGCCCGACTGGGTGTTCTGTAAGAAGACATTGGTTTGTTAAATAAATAGTAGACATGTCAAATAGCAGAAACTCAACAGAATGTACTGTACTGTTAAAACATCAGTGGTTAACTGGTGAATGTTGAGTATTTTACAATTTAGCACAGTAGAGTGCAAAGTATCCACATTAAAGGATTACTGATAATATCATCCTGAACCACAGGTATGTCTCAGTGAAGTTAGGTTCCCAAATAATAAAATAAACCCTGTTAAGAGAACCAAAAAAACCACAGAAAATTAACAGCAAGAAGGATTATGTCAGGTTATTTAATAATCTTAGTGCAGACTGGGTCGCGGCCTGAGCAATGAGGATAATTTTAGATGGTGGGACTCTCACCTGTCCGGGGCTGGGAGCAGCATGCTGGGGTGGGGGCTGGTTGCCTGTTGGGGTACTGGAAGGCTGTGGCTGATGAACTGCACCCGAGTGATGGGAGAACGACTGTGGAGCTGCACAAAAAACAAAAATAGGACAGAGTTAGCATCAAAGATCTGTAAAAGCAGAGTGTTTCAGGTCTTATACGTGTTTTCATTCACCATAGATGCCCTGTTGTGGCCCCTGAGGTCCGTCTCCCTGCGCAGAGAACTGAGGGCCTCCAGGTGGTCCGAGAGCTTGTGGATGAGGACCGGCACCTTGACTTATCATCCTTGCTCCACTCTGAAGCATGGAGTACATTGGCTGTGGTGGAAGACAGAAAAAAATAGATTCATATGTTGCTCAATAAGTGTTCAACACCTTTTTATTTATTAATCATTTAAAACCAGAGACACAAACACGAGCTGACGAGGCCGGGCTCAGTGAGTTCTACCTGTCCAGGGTAGGGCGTCATGGCCTGGAGGACCTGCTGCTGGCCATACTGCTGAGGGTTGTATTGAAGGTAGGACTGAGGGTAGGGGGAAGCCACCAGAGGAGCTCCAGCAGCTGACGCAGCAGCTTGAAGCATCTGAGGCGCTGAAGTACCATGATCAGAACGTGGAGCCACCACTGATCCTGGAAAATAAAAATAAATAAATCAAGAGAACAAAGCTCTGAAATTTGTCTAATTTTGTTTTATAAATTAAGTGCCATTTTTGGACCACAAACAGAAAAAAGATGAAGGTTGAAAAAGAAACAAAAAATTGGATACTTCTATCAAGTGAGGCAAATAATTTGTAAAATTTTCACATTTCAATTTAAAATCATCTTTTTACCTTTGGTCCTGGCGTATTTTCCTTGGTTAACTGTGGACATTGTGTACTGGTACATCGGTGGGGGCTGAAAGAAAACATTTTGATAAGTCAACCCAAACAAATCTTGCCAGAAAATAAGGAACATTATCTAAACAAAAGTACAAAACAATAGTCAGAATAATGTTAATGATCAGATCATACCTGCACAGGGTGTATCTGTGAAACATAAGAGAGGTAGGGAGTATTATAGAGCGGCCCCTGCCCGTGCTGCAGGACCACCGGGCTTGGAGGTGTTGGACGAGGTGGGGTGGGTGCTGTGTTGGGCTTTGTCTGCATGACAGAAAAACATCAGATAAGAAATTTTCTACTGACATTTTACATCTAAAAACATTTAAATTTTACATTTGAATCATCAGAAAACACATATTTCAATTAATGTTTTTTCTATAAAATACACAAACTATTTTTTTAATCAATCTATAAAATAACACCATTGTTACAATGAGCTTTACCAAATGTACTTTACTTCAACTTGTTTCTTGATAGATCCATACATTTTTTCCCATTTTATTAAGTTTGATAAGAAGAAAGTAGCTTACCATGGGCATTTGGGATTTGTTGGGGTTGAACTCTTTAGCATTTGGATTTAAAGTTGACTTCTTTACTTGGCTGGAAGATACAAAAAGTTGATCAACATCGCAGAAATCATAAAGTTCCCAACGCAAAGTCAAAAGTCCTGATTCAAAAACTTACTCTGCCACACCATCTGTCCTCTCTGTCGTCTCAGACCTTACGTCCTCACTTCCTGGGGTCCTGGCTGGTTGAGGGGTTGCTGGTGATTGCCTGTCTGAAATAGGTGTGTTTGTCGCAGCTGTAGAACCCAGTGTGGTTGTGTCCTTGATGGGCTCCTCGGTGGGAGCCGGGGAATGCTGAGGCTGTGATGGGCTGGGAGCGGGAGGCTGAGGTTTGGGCTCTGAAGCAGGGTGAGCGTCTGATGAAGGCTTGGTTGCACTCTGCTGAGCGACCTCACCGACTGAAGGAGGTGTTGCTGCTGCTGGAGATGTGGGCGAGCTGGAGCTGCCTGCACTTGGCTGGAGCTGGAAGACAGTCAGGGAGTTAAGATATTTGTTTCTAACATCTAATTTATGACCCAAAGCCCCGAATGTCTATTTAGGCTGCAGCAAAACCTCCCAATTTAGGAACTAGTTTCCAAATTATCATCAGCAACAAGCATGATAATAAAGGCACTGTTCAATATTCAAGAAAAAGATTTAAAACCTGCTAAAAGTAGAAAGAATCAAACATCTTCCTGAAGTACAGAAGCAAAGTTACAACAGATCAACCTGAAGTCTCTAGAACCAACAGGCAACAGAAACATTTTTAGAGATAAACACACATTGACACACTTTCCATCTAAATTTAAAACACACCTACTAGATAAGGACAACACTTTAACAACTTTCTTTTATTTATTGTATCATTTTATTTGTGAAAGCATGCTGTAGTTCCAGATACTGACAGGTTTCTCAGTTATTTTTTTCTGGTATTGTATTGTTAACAGAAATGCTAGCAAACTTAAATGTCAAAATTATTTTATGCAATGTCCAGATAGTGAATAATATTCAACAAAGAACTATGAACATTTCTTGATTGATCAAGAATTCATGTGTTTCTGAAAAATAAACACCCGTGCTCTCACCCTGAATTCTTTGCCAAATTTCCGCAGCTCTTCAATCTGTGACCTTTGCTGAACGGAAGGAGCTGACAGGAAAGAGGAAATGACAATGACTAAAACAAATTCTCGTAAATATGCAAAAGGCCTATAACTATGTACACTCTGGTTGTTCCTCCTGGTATTTTTAAAGAAGACGAACCTTTACTGCTTTTGCCGTCCTCTGTGCTGCTCGGACTCTCTGCAGAACGTTCTTTTGCAGCTGCACCAAGGATCTCATTCACTGCGAGGCCAACAAAAAACAAAAAAATCTTTGAAGGACCTATTGATCTTGATGCAAACACACAATGTTATTGACAGTAAAAGGTCATGTCAAGTCATTACAAAATGCAAATTAATGTTTAAAATTAAGATCAGTTTGTGTGAATTTGGAGAGGGGGAAACGAAGTCAGATAAAAACTGATTGATCGTGTGTGAGAAGATGGGCTACCTGCAGTGTTCCCAAGTCTTATTATTATAAGCAACTTCGGGCTTCTTTTTTTCTAAAGTCGCTTGTAAATCCCTCGAGTCGCGGGTGTTTGGGCTTGTCTTTCTTTGCGAATGAAACCCCTCTCCCAGCTGCCCACAGGGTTTGTCCCTCCCACTCCCTGTTTCCTGGTTATTGCTCCCAAGTTGAGTCGGCACACCTCAAATACTCACACCAGAGCCCAGAGTGACAGGGAAACAAGCAGGGGTGAGCCAGTACGGTCCGGCACCGTTACTGAATTAGTACATGGTCACATAATACGACAGCTGTTGTCATATATAGTAGTAATAATAATACTCAACATGCCAGTGATCAAAAGTTATTTTTCTGACAATTGAGGATGTAAAAAATTAGTAGAAATTGTTTTTTAATAAATATTTTTACCATTTCCTTAGCTACAGTGAAGTCAAAATATATGACAACAGCTGCCATATTCCATGCATAACAGTCAACAGTTTTTTTTTTTGTTTTTTTTTCCTGTATGTCTTCAGCTAGCCTGGCCCTTGCCTTCCTATGCAGTTCCGCTCAATTCTAGTTTCCTTTCACTGCTCCGTCTGGGATTTCTCCCA
>JARVJO010000125.1:9273707-9294353 GCA_031762555.1 Cynodonichthys magdalenae | reverse complement strand
GCGACATTTCGCCATCCAATCAGAACGTTCGTTTCATGCGTGCTTTGTGTCATGACGTCAATGTGCAAAAGGTCTATTACAATACCACAACACAGCTAAAAAAAACTGCTTTAGAACTGGTTCAGAACTTATGGAGACTTGATACAGTGGACATGCACTTCTACTTCCAAAACACAGTGGGGATTGGTGCGCTCCATTTATTAGACTGGGGCATTTTACACAGGTGGTGCACAAAAATGCTGCTTGCATTGGGATACAAGAACAGTACAGTAAAATGTTGATAAGCTTTAATTTGTTTAGAATTTGCTTTTTAAAATGCATGAATTGAGCGAGAGATAGGAGCCAGAACCAATGATAGTTTTTGTCATATACCTACTTCTTCACCCCGGATGCAAGTGACAGAACGGAGTGAGAAAGAGTTGCAGTAAGACAGGAAAATATGGGAAATATTTTAAAAGTGAGAAAAAAAAAAAAAAAGAGCGCACAAAATGTTTTTGGGAGTTTTTGTTGACTGTACTGTCCTTTTGCTGCTACGTGTGCAAAATGTGCTTTTTTATAATCCGTTTAAAAGTATGTTATTAAAATATTTAAGTTATTCAAACAATTAGTTATTCATTTTTTATGGTAATTTTTTATCATAACTTTGCTGTTTCTTATGTATAATGGAATAATAAATGTATACATTTATACAGTACAGTTATAATCAACCTCTGTTTTACACAATGTGGTGGGTTGCCAGTTAGGCTTATTTTGATAGAACTGGTTGCTTGTTTCTCTCGTGAGATCTGGCAACACTGGCTACCTGCCAGCTCTGATAAACCAAAACAAGCCTGACCAAAAGTAAAAAGAACATGATGGGAGACATTACCATCTACAGGGAAGAGAGGAGCCGGGCCAGACGTCTTCTGGGCAGGCAGGGAGACGGATGAAGTGTCCAAATAAGGTGTGTCGTGTGAAGAACCTGATTTCGGGGAACGAACAGCTGCAAAAAAAAGACAAAGGATTAAACAAAATGTAGCAATAAAATATTATATAAGATTTTAGAAAACAACAGGTGACTAAATATAACTAACTGTACCTGTGGGCTGAGGGTGAAAGTTTGGATTCCGGTTTGTCCTGCTCGACTGTGGAGGTCTTTGAGCTTTGGGAGATGTTCTAGTAGAAACTGAAAGGCATAAAATCAACCTTAATCTTTGTGAACATGTGATGAAGCAGCTAAAAATTCCTGGCAGATAACTTACCCCCATTGATAGGTCTGCCAGCGTCTGACAGAGAGAGAGGAAGTGAGTGAGAATGAGAAACTGCATGTCCATGAGGGGCAGGGGGGCTGGATGGGGAGGTGGCATTAGAAGCAGAGGCTGGTGTGGATGTAGTTCCACCAGGAGAGGCAGGCGTGTATGGACTTGCGGCACCAGAACCTGGGCTGTGGCTACCCTGTGGGTGGTGGGGAGCGTAAGTCCCGCCTCGACTTGACAGAGGGCTGCTTCTCTCTGATGGAGAAACTCCAGGCTGAGGTCCCCCAGCAGAGGAGAGCGGGGGTCTTGGGGATGAAGATGAAGAAGGGCGGTAACCTCCGCTGAGACGATTGTGTGGCAGAGGCCCACCAGGACCTCTCTCAGCTCTCTCTCGGTTCATCTCTCTCTGACGCTGAGGTAGTGGAATGTACTTTCCCTCTCTGAGACACAAAATCCATCAAATATATGAGGATGACATGTAATAAACCACAAGAAGAACTATCTGGTGCACAGAAATCAGCTTTACAACAACTAAATATTAAAAATATTTGCAAGGTTTGACACTTGTGGAAAGATTTCTGTGCCTTGAAGTTGCTAAAATAGTTCAGCTGTCGTGTTGCAGTTTGTTTGCTCAGCTTTGCCAAAGAAAAGTGTACAAATCTTCTACAGTAAGACAAATAACTCCTACCGATCTGACGATCTCACCTGCTACTGGCTCCAGGACTGTCTCGACCTCTTTCACGGGGACTCTCGTGGTCCCTTTCCCGATCGTTGCCATCCCTCAGCACAGAGCTGTACTTGTCCTCTTCGCTTTTGCCTTCATCGTTTTCCAGGCTGGCACGACGGCGATACTGCGGGCTTGATTCAATCTCACTGGCAAGGCGAGCAGCTCGTGCTTCCCTCTGCCGAAAAACCTCAGAGGTGCCCCTCTCTAACGGAACACTGAGTGGAGAGAGTAAATATTGAAAAGGATTAAAAACCTGTAGTTTTAACCTTTATACAAACACCTAATGTTGAGGAAATTTTGTGCCAGCTGTGTGTCACACTGTTAAAATTGTTAAACTTGAAAAGTAAAAAAAATATATATAATTTTATTGATCCAAAATACGCCTTTTAAGGAAACTATTATCTTATGGTACAATAAGTTAGAAATCAGACAATAAAACATATGTGAACAAACTTAAAATTAAGATTTATAAACTTTAAAGAGATTAACAATTTTTTTTGCCATTTAGTTGACTCAAAAAAATTACACAGTAAAATATATGGTTGCACAGAGCATTCGACCTGAAACCGGCATCTGACAATTTTCCCCTTGATCGGTTTGGTCCATGAACACCTGGACTTTGACACAAGCATGTACTTCTCTGTATGTCTCACTAGATTTAGCCAGTTTTAAGACCCTTCTAGCACCTTTTTATAAAGAACTAGAGTCAAATCTAGATACTTTTTTCAGGTGTGTGGAGACTAATCCTTCAGCAGTCACTAAGTGAGCAGCGTCCCTTCTTCCGTCCCAAAACTCAAGCTGCAGCACTCAGCTCCAGAAAGGAGAGGAGGGAGAGGTAAGGTAACGAGACTCTTGTCTCTTTTTGGTCCATTTATATTTGTAATGTTGTCAAGTTAAAAACATCTTTACAAAGATTGTTTAATAGTAATGGCATAAAATCAAAATATTTCACAGTGATTTTTTTTTGTTGGCTCCAAAAAAAAAAAAATGCTTAAAAAAATAAATACATAAATACATAAAACAACCCAAAAAGCTCTGGTTGAGTATTTCTTAAAGACACTTCCAGTTCCAAGCTTGTATAAAAAAGCAGGGTTTTATGTAGAGTAATTTCACCCCACAAAACAGTGGTTTGTTTGTTTGTTGATCTGTCAGGAACCATTGATAGAAGATCAACCTTAATGTACTGAAGATGCACTGTTCTGGATTATAATCTAATTTCCATCCTCAGAGCCTAAATATAAATTTAAATCTTTTTTTTTTTTTTACTTGAAACTGTACAGGAAAATGTGGTGATTGTGTGGTTCTAAAAATTAAAGCCAAATAATTATATTTGTAACTGTAGTTCTACACATTATTGAGAGCTTTTCACTCACTTTTTGCCTCTCCAATGTTCATATTTCTGTCCTACAGCCTAGATCACAATTATATTGAAATAACCAAGAATGCAAATTAGATAATGTCATCTAGCATTTTTTAGAACAGCAAATAGCTACTTTTTACTTAGCAACAGTGCATTTCGTCAGTGTAAAACATTTCTTTGCGAATGTATTTGTTTTAAGACAGCAGATAATCTTGAATGTGAATGACTTTGTTTGGGTTTGAATCAGTGCATCTTTAGTAAAATACAACTTCTAAGTCAACAAAGGGTTACGTTGGACAGCATTTAAAAGAAAAAGTGGTCACACACAGCCCTAATTCCTCAGCATGACAAAGTTTGCGTTTATACTTACGTGTACATCGAGAGGCTGGAATCATACGTGGACGTGACTCCATATTTAACTTCATTGTAGCGGAACATCTCATTGGCATCCCAGCCATTGGACTAAGAAGATAAATGAAAGGATTATTGAGATAATAAAGTTACCAGCAGAACAGTTAAATTAAAAACATGTAGGTAATAAAAGTAAACACTGCCTGACTGAAAACATTTTTTGCACCAATAAATGACAACCTTATAGATCCAGTAAGGAGACATTGGTAAAGAAATATTCAAAAAGTTTTTTTCGACAAGAGAAATTATCTAGTTTGCACGAAAAGTACTGAAACAATTTTGGGGCTCATGCAATAATATTTTGTACACATCGTAAAAGTGTCTGATACTCACAAAATTGTTGTTACATACAAGAAAATATCAACCAGGCACCCTGGTCTGCTTTATGACGCCTCGTGGAGGCGCCTATATAATACGCAAGGTTGCGCACGTCCATTGAGTGAGTAAACATGAAGAGGACAAGGGGACATGCGCACAGGACATTTCCTGTTTTTCTCTAAAGCAAAGGTATGGTAATATTTTACTATTTAATAGCTTTATTTTTAAACTTTTTAACAAGAATGTGAAATCTTTAGCATTTGTAAAGTCAGATTGTAGCTTTATTAGTAGGTACGGGCAATCATTGTTAAAATTTTTTAATAAAAAACTCAGAAAGCAGTGGAACCCAGTGCTTTAATGACTGAAAACACTCCAACTTCTACCCGCCTAATAGTTTGTTTACAGAAAATGTTTAGGTCTTCAGAAAGGAGTGAAGATTCACAAAGTCTCTCAACGGCTTTTTCTTCATCTGAAACCTGTGATGATGATGATGAAGGCAGCTGGAATCAACTACCTGCAGCTGCATTTTAGTGAAAAACACTTGTAGATTTACAGTATTTTTACGGCTTTTATTATTAGTATTTGGATTCAATAACGTGTTCAAAGTTTTTCAGTGTTAATTGTAAATCATTTATTTGCATTAATATAAAAGTTCAGATTTGTATCTTGCATTCACCAGCATTTGTGTTTTCAGTTTAGAAAGTGAAATAAGAAATTTAATTGAGAATTGAATTAATCTCAAATTATATGTAGGTTTTTGCAACAAGTACAAAATTGATCTCATCTTCACTAGGTTTCTGGATAACATTCTCAAGTATATTTTACATTTTCAGGACGTTGAACATTAAACCATTTTTCTATAATGGTCTGAGTTTAGGGATATTTAGCTTTCTAGGTTAGCAAGAGGATTACCCGGTGTGCGCAAGAAACCTTTTTTAAACATCTATTTCATCAACTTCTACATAAGGCCTCTTATTCTGTTAATCACAGGAAAAAACAACGTACTGCATCATTGTCAAGATCATAACTTTCGCCATTGCTGTCTCCTCCTTCCCATTTCTGTAAAACCTTCTCCTTATGTTCTCCGTTGATGCGGCTGGAGCTGATGGCTGTGTCTGTAAAAGAGTCTAAACACAAACAATACAGGAAAAAATGGTTAATCACAAAAAGGTAAAATACTTCTCATTTTAGCAGCTCCTGCATGAGTCAGATTATTTTAACCATATTTAAAAAAAAAAAGAGAAGACATCTTCAAATTATACTTCTCTTACTACTTCAAGATTTATGACAGAACATCTCACACTTGTTTAACTTTGGATACATTTAGTTAAATATTATATCAGGTATTACTCAAACTGTGCATATTAAGTATCACAACTTACAATATTTGGCAAATCATTTAACATGACTCAAACTGAGTTAAGCCTTTGTACAATCCAATGGTTTAACCTGAAGTTATCAAACATTAAAATGTGAGGAAATGTCTAAGGTTTATGTTTCAGTAGACATTCCTCAGTCTGAGTAAACACGTGTTTGTACCTCTAGTGGCAAAGTTGAGGTCGACATCTCTGCAGATCATTGTAACCAGATCAGATGGGCTGAAGATCATGGTGTCCGTAATGTCCTCCTTCCGAGGTGGAACTGATGTCGATCCCTCTTCCTCGCTGCGTTTATGTACAGCATCCACAGCTAATTCACACTTTTAAAAAAGGCAAAATTGTAGGAGTGATAAAATTTCCAGTACATCAATAATTTGAGTGAGGAAGATGAATTTCTTACCCGAGAACTGAGTGTCTTAAATATGCCTTCAAACACATTGCCATTCTTCACTCTAATGTCACAAGTAGATCCCTGCAATAATGTTTAACTTTTATTAATTTACAAAAAAATAAACCCTGTTTCCTATTTAAAAATTTGACACAATAAATCTATAATTGCAGATGTATTTTTTGCTTTTTGATGCTAAAAATATTTTGACAAGCAGGATTTTGCAAAATCTTGGAGCTGTCTGGTACATTTACCATATACACCAAACAACAGCAGAAATTGAGATGTAGATAGGATGATTATTGTAATAGTCAAAGGAGATGGTGAAAATAACTCTTCTAGGACAATTTTCATGATCTGAGAATAGTATAAGAAATGAGCCAAATGTCTTACCACAACAGCTGTGAGGAAATGAAGCATTCTGGCATTGTTGTACACACCCTCAAACACCTATAGATGGGAAAAAAAACATAAGAATTTATCAAGACAAAGTTTCATAGAATCAGAATACAAAAACAATTAAATACAATTGCAAAAAAGACCCAATCTTTTGAGAAAATGAGATTTGAGAAATAGTTTACAAATGCAGTTTATACAGATCAAGTTTATATAAAAATATGGTGTTTATATGGTAAGTTTTTTCTCAGTATTACATAACATAACAAATAAGTGCATATTTTACAACTTTAAAAAAAAATCTAATTTACAAAATTAAAACTATTTTGGGGTTTATTTTTGAATATTTCTGGTTCAGGATACTCACAGGTGATGACTGGAAAGAGGGTTTTGCAGAGGGTCGATTTCTGATAGGATAAAAGAAAACTGTTTATATTTTTCGGATTAAATGTAAATACATTGGGCTCATTTAAATCAACCATTCAAGAAAATGATTAAGTACAATTCTGATACTAAATCAATATTCAACAAAGAATACTGATGTCCATTTGTTGTAACGCTGTAACATTCATAGCCGGGGTTACAAAACAAAGACGATGCAATGAAGAGGTTATACACACAGCTTAAAAAATAACATGAAATGACCTCCTTTGCTACGAAAATGTCGCCATCACGCATTTATAACAAGAGATACGTACATTCGGAGATTTAGCATTGACAAGCTTGATAAACTTTGTATTTCCTTAACGCTTTGCTGCTCATTGTTTTCACCTATTTAGACCCGTCCCTCTGTATTGACAAAACAAACCAAACAATTTTATTGGTCCACTTTTACTGTCCATCAAGAATAAATGTATCTCATTGGCTAAAACATTAGCTGAATCACGCCCACTGAGAGCGTAGCGCTTTAACCGGTAGGCCTGACAAACACAAGACAATCCCCGGACTGTCCTACTAAGAGAGACCGGTCTCGCTTACCTTCCACCCGGTGTCCTACTGCCGCTGACTGGGGAAGACATGCCGCCCGGGCCTGATGTTCCGTTTGACGCCTTTCTCCCGCCTGAGCCGGGTTGCTGCTGGGGTTTCAGCATTACGAAGGCTTAAAAAGTACCAAATTTGATCTAACTTACTAAAATTGATACCTCCTGAAAAGAAGCTGAACTACTATGTTTAGCAGTAGCACCAGACCAGCGCCGGTGTAACCTCAAAAAAGACCGGCTACTCTCGCCTGTGGCCTAAAATGTTGAGGCAAAACCCTTCGATGATTAAATTAAATACAACAAAGGAGTTAACAAATTCCCCCCAAACTACTTACTTCGTTACTACACAATTCACGTAAAAGAAACCAACAAATTACGGAATATCAATTTCCGTGTAATTATTTAGCAATAACTGGCTAAGTTAGCAGTAGCGCTTGATCCTGAAGCTCACTTCGGGCGCTTTTCCCTCCGGGTTTTACTTTCCCCCCCTCTGTCTTGTCGCCTTAACTCCGGCGCCGCTGGCTCTTCCGTAATGAATTAAGGACTCGGCGTTACTGTCAGTTAGTTGCCTTAAGGAGGTTGAAATTTTTCAGGTTTCTCACTGAAAACCTGCTGCGGTCGGTCAACTCCACCTTTCGGTAGGTTCACTTGACTCAATCCGCGCGCTGCTGACTGGAACCAGTGTTGTGTTGAAAAAAGCACCCCCGCCACTCTAAGTGCGTTTAAGGGCGATTGTTCATAAATAAATAAATTTATTCCTGTTTTTCTTGAAATGTTTTTATGAAAATAGTTAAGTAACTGATAGTGAACAATAATGTACATTTCTTGGTTAAAAATGACAAGGTTAATAATATGGCAGCTTCATCATTACATTTATTATAAAAAAAAACAAATTTTAAAATCTCGTATTTAAGAAACTTGAAAGCCTTCAATCAGTTTGTCTCTTGATTTTTATTACATAATTTATTAGTACACTGACAAGCGCTTCCCACGGTGAGGGTGTGTGTTTTTTTCTTGGCAGGGGTTCTTTTTTCGGCACAACACCGGCTGAAAGAGGGGACGTTCACGTGCGTACTTCACTAACCAGTGAGCGCGCGTGCATGGAATAATAAACCAATAAATCGAAATTTGAATAAAACAGGAGACATGAACAAGAGCTTGCGTATTCTGCTATACACATGGCAGCTCACCACACAAATAAACAACATTGTTTATAATGTACCATCCTAATATTTATTTAATTCAACTTTTACGTATCTGTGTTACCTCAACATTTTAGTTTCATTTTTAGTTTCATTCACTAGATACGAATAACTTAAACGACACGAAAACGCAGACAAAACAAATGTTAGTGCGCCTGTACACTATGTAATACGATTCTGGTCTACAAACAACATGGCGGCCCCCATAAAGAACATTTAGTTTTATAAGTTGATAGGGAATTTTCACTTACCTGAGTCCTAGTTTCTGTTGCCATTAATCTGGAAAGTACACAAAATACTGTATTATTCTTCTACTAGAGTAACTGTAAGTACTTCAAATTTTATCGCGTTTAGAACATAATGTCTGTCTGTGATGTGTCTGTTCGCAGAATTTCTCATAAAACACAGGACGGAGAAAAACTCAGCAAAACTCTCAGAAAGTAATCCTTTGATGTACATGTACACCTAAACAGCAGCTTTAACTGATCGCACTAAGACCTATTTTTAAAACGTTGCCATAGGGTTATCCGTGTCTGTTAGCAAAATATCTTATGAACCTCTGGATGGATTTTAATGGAATTCCCAGAAAGTGAGCAGTAGTTGATATCTGCAAGTCCTGCTGGACTTAATCCAATTTAAGATAGTCACCATGGCCAACTTGTTAAAAAAACAACATAAAATAGTTAAAACTCAGTCAAATGTAGTTATTGAGCAAAGAAATAGGTGTGGTAGTGGCTGAGCATAGACCACAACACATCCTTTGTGCACCATATTTTAGACAGTGTCTGTCTGCTAGTGAGATCTCATGAACCCTTGAACTTTTGACAGGTGTGCATCTCACATGTTGACAAAGAAGCTCCCATCTGCACAGAGTTTTCTGCATCTGGTCTCCAGGCATGTCAGTCACCTCAGCAGGCAGCGCTACGATGTCATTGTGGTGGGTGGGGGTCATGCGGGGACTGAGGCGGCGGCTGCAGCAGCCAGGGTGGGAGTGGACACACTCCTGGTTACTCAGAAAATAGACACAGTTGGTGAGTAGAATGGCTTTTTTTTAAAAAAGTGTTTCTAAACGTTTTTCTGATTCTTTCCTCTTCTTCTTCTAACAGGCGCCCTGTCATGTAACCCGTCTCTGGGAGGAGTAGGGAAGGGTCACCTTGTGAGGGAGATAGATGCTCTGGACGGGCTGTGCGGTCGAGCTGGAGACTGGGCTGGGATTCATTTCTCCATCCTGAATCGTAGAAAAGGGCCCGCCGTGTGGGGGCCAAGAGCCCAACTGGACCGCCAGCGCTACCGGGAATTCATCCAGGTATCACGCAAACATAGACACTTATAATTTTAAGTCTGTGAAAAAGGTGAAATGTCTTTGAACGCTGTTCTTTGTACAGTCAGAGCTGCTGTCCACTCCCAGGCTGACGGTGTTGGAGGGCTCAGTGGAGGAGCTGCTGTTAACAGATCCAAATCCAGACGAGCCGGGACCCCACAGAGTCACTGGGATACGCTTAGGTGAGCATCAGAAAACAGCAGAAATTCACAGACTTTAGTGAAAGTTTTAAATAGTTCTTAATCTGTCATTATACAATACATTTAACAGATTATCAAATTGTTTTCCTGTGGTTTTAAAAAGTCCATAAAAAAAGTCATGCCAGAGTTTTAAACTAAATACCATTTGATGATAAAAAGGATACAGTAAAAGCAGTTTTGGTAAACCTCGACATAATGCACAGTTTGTATTAGCTCTCAGGGTACGTGTTGTGGATGAGTCTCAGCTACCACCATGCAAGATTTTAAAATTTTAGCTCAATATCTGAAAATAACCAAGTGTTTGCTGTGACAGCCATCTTGAATTTGTGTGACTCCAAAAATGAATCAGTTGCAGATAAACATTCAGTGGTTTGTTTTTGAGAGTTTCTATAAAACCCTCTAGTTCTTTAAATGTTCTGCAAACAAGGTTGACTTTAAGAGTTAATTATAAAGATTTATGCTAAGATCTTGTGTCGTAAATTACTCTCAGCCACAACCACACCAGGTTCTAGCTCAATATATGTAAAATTGACATAATTATAACTATTTTTGTTTTCTAAAGCGAGTTAGCTGTGGCAGCAATCCTTAACTGGGTCGATTGGGTCGAGAGTTTCATTCAAATTATTTGTTTAATAAACGCAGAACACCTCACACGTTCAGAATTTTTAAACAAAAAAATAATAATTATCTTAATCAATTTATAAGTACTTTTATGCTTCTGTTTTTATCCTCATACCAGCCAACAGCAGCCAGTCGATCTCAGCAGCCTCCGTGGTTCTCACCACCGGTACTTTCTTGTCCGGCTCCCTCTTCATGGGCCAGACCACGTCCCCCGGGGGACGGATTGGTGACGCTCCGTCGAGTGCGGGGCTGTCACACACCCTGAGGAAGAGGCTGGGCCTAAAGGTCGGCAGGTTGAGAACTGGGACCCCCCCGAGGATCCTGAAGGACTCAGTGGACCTGTCCTTGGCCAAACTTCACCCTCCTGACAGCCGTCCGACACCGTTTAGCTTCATGAACACACAAACACGCTGCGAGGTCAGCTTTATCATCGCACGCAGAGCCATCAGGAATCCCAGGACTTTGAATTAAAGTTTCAGTGCTGTTATTGTGTTTATAAATATTTCACACCATCAGTAGTGATTCTTATGTTGAGTGTTTTGTTTTGAACACTGTGCAGCCAGAGGAGCAGCTGCCTTGCCACCTGACCTTGACCACTCCTGGTGTAGAGAAAATTGTGAGGGAGAGTCTTCATCTGAACTGCCATATACAACAAGACACCAAAGGCCCCAGGTACACACACACACACACACACACACGCACACGCACACACACACACACACATAAGCCAGATGTTGAGTCTTTAGGAGTCACTCTGTGCGTTTCTCTGGCAGATACTGTCCCTCCATCGAGTCAAGGGTGCTGCGTTTTCCAGGTCGAAGTCACCAGGTGTGGTTAGAGCCCGAGGGGCTGACCTCTGACCTTTTATACCCTCAGGGTCTGTCCATGACCATGCCCCCCAACGTTCAGCTCCGCCTCATCAGAGAAATCCCTCCCTTGCACAGAGCTGAGATCCACACACCCGGTACCTCCTGTTTGATGTGATAGAAAAAGTTAACTTCCATCATGTCTGATCAGAAGATGATCCAAGTTCTAAACTCTGGCATATAAGGCAGGCTTTAATTTTACTTTACGTTTCTTTTGTTGTCCAGGTTATGGCGTGCAGTATGACTTCGTCTGTCCCACCCAGCTGAGCCCTTCGCTGCAGGTGAAAAACACCCAGGGTCTCTTTCTGGCGGGTCAGATCAATGGGACAACGGGCTACGAGGAGGCCGCAGCACAGGTAGCTGCTTTCCTGAGGCTCATAAAATCATTACGGGTTAGGAGACGCTGGAAGTCTGGAAGTCCCATCGTGCATGGAGACATTACAGAGGCAGACATATACAGCTGGAGTTTGTAAAACTAAGCCAGTTCAGCACAGTCACAAACCTCCACTGCTGCCAGTGGATCTGAGGTATTCAGGAATTCAGCCACATCTGGTAAAGTAGTTCCTGAAGGATGATTATTTTCACATGTCAGCAGTTAGGAGATGGTATTTTCCAGGTTTAAGGGGTCAAACTTGGTTTCTGTTACTGGAAAAAGGGATATTTTAGATCATTTAAATTTGATGTTTTGTGGAAAGGTTATGAGCAATCAGTATCTTATTTGTTGTAGGTATATTTTTGAACTACCTCAATTTGAAGACCAATAGTTTGATTCTGATGGCATTGACAAGCTCCAAGACCAAAATAGATTGTTGACTTTGACACTTAATGAATCTTACATTAGATGGTATTTTACATCGAAGTTTGAGATCATTTACATTAAAGATTGAGTCTGTGGTCAGTTACCAGGGACCATATGTAACACATGTTGCTAAATGGGACATGGGAAGTTCAAAGATTTGTCCAAACACAGGGAGGATATTAAGATTTAATTGTCAACAACTGACCATTACTGCATTGAAACATGGTGGCACTATTTTTATTGTCTACATATAAACAAAGCTACATGTTCCAGTGGTGAAACCTGTTTTTGTGGGTTTACAGGGGCTGTGGGCAGGGGTGAACGCCGCCCGGTGGTCACTCTCAATGCCACAGGTGGCACTGTCCCGAACAGAGAGCTACATCGGAGTTCTCATTGATGATCTGGTAAGCCGAGGAGTCACGGAGCCGTATCGCATGTTCACCAGCCGGGCTGAGTTTCGGACCTTACTGAGGCCCGACAACGCAGACCTTCGCCTCACGTTGAAAGGTAGTTATTATAATAATAATAATAATAATAATAATAATAATAATAATAATAAAATGATCTACCTCCCTGTTTTTCCATCTAACTCTCTTCCTCTGTCAGGGTTTGAGTTGGGATGTGTGTCGTCCTCGCGCTACCAGGAGGCAGTAAGAGTGAAGAACTGTCTCCGAGAGGCGATGGCTGCCCTCCAGTCTGTCAGTCTGTCCTCCACCAGCTGGAGGAAAAGGCTGCCTGACTTCGGCGTGAGTGAAAACAAGACGAGCGAGCTGACGTAAGAAACATTTAAAACCTCAAGCATCTCGGCTTTTATTTAAAATCTCTGGTTCCTGTTTGATTCCAGTTTCTTTTGTATTTCCAGTGCAATGGAAATCCTTCAGTACAAGAACACGACTTTTGAAATGCTGGCGTCTGTTTTCCCAGAGTCCTTTTCACCTTACATGGAATTTGCACAGAGACTCAAGATAGAGGGTAAAAATTGACTTCTATAACAAATTTTGCAATAAGCTCCTGATCTCAGCTTTTCAAATTATCAGACAGCTCAGTAACTCTTCTGCATAACCTCAACATTCATTGTTTCGCAGCTGTATACAAGCCTCACTGTGACCTGAACAGGAGGGAGATTGAGAGAATCCAAAAGGAGGAGAACATGTCTCTGCCACAGGATGTCGATTACTTCTCTTTGCCAGCGTCTCTGTCTCTGGAGGTCAGAGAGGTCCTGGACAGATATCGACCGAGCACAGTGAGTCTCTCACACCACAGTGATCCTGTTTCTCTTTATTCTTTATATTTTCTTCCATTCCCTTTGTGGACATCTGTATACTTCCTGCAATTTTACCCATTAAAACATCAAAAGGTCCAGCTTATTTGGGACATTTCAGCTATGACTTTAATTTTCATTAACTTTATTTATAAACATTTTACTCAAAGAAATAAGATTTATTTTATTCATTCAAAAACATTTTCTTCTTTAGAAACTAAGTCAGCATACTTGCTAGATTTTTTATTTTGCCTCTTTTAACATTGAGCTAATTTTTTGCTACTTTTAGTTAGCATCTTGCTAATTGAAGCTAATGTTTTGCTATTTTTGGCAAAGTGTTTTGACGTTTTTAATTTAGCAGTTTTACTTTTTGTGGGTTTGCTACTACTTACTTTTTAGCTTGCTCTTTGGTACTTTTAGATTTAAGCTAGAATTTTACTGCTTTGAGCAAGAAATCTGCTACTTTTAACTAATGTTTTGCTTCTTTTAGCTTTAACAATTCAGTTTCAGATCCTTTAGAAAAACTCTCCAATCTTTCACTGTATTATTGCAGAAAATGCAATTAGTCTAGTTTGGTTTGTTTTTAAAGAGCTGGACTTGAATTAATTTTGCTCACTCTGTTCTGTCCTCTCAGCTGGGCGCTGCTACTCGCTTGGAAGGTGTGACACCAGCTGCGATTGTGGCTCTCTTCAACTATGTGTACTTTACAGAGAAACAGGAGAAAATGATGCAAAGAAACCAACAAAACCAGAGGGACAGAGAAGAGGACCTGTGTGCAAGAAATGTTTCTTTACCTCAGTGATAGATTTATTTACAATGTAAACAATTCTTGTAAAATAAGTAAATAAAAAATATTCCATGAAAATACATCAGGGTTGTTTGCCTACTGCTGAACAGAATGACTTCTTATTTAGTAAAATAGTTTGAACAAAATAAAACATCTACATTAAAGTCACTAAAGGTCCTTAGTGCTCCCCTCTCCTCCATCAGAAGCTACGAGGAGAAGAATTCTAATCCTGTTAGCAACAACACGATGAGCAGCATTAAACTCCTCCTGACCTCCTCGGCACCGCTGCTGTCAGGAACAACATGGCCGTCCAGCTCAGCAGTGCCTCTCGTAAAGAAGCCGAACGGAAACTTCCAGCGGGGCTGAGGCAAACCTCTGGGGGGTTCTGGGTAAACTGTAGTGTCAACAAACACAACTCGAGTTGTCAAGGTGAGAGGGGACGATAAGGGGCACTGGAGAAACAAAAACAGGAGAGGTTTTAATGCTGGATAGAGAGGAAGTGTATGGCTGTTTTCAGAATTAGAGCATGTGTTTGCGTACCTTGACACTTTGACACAGGAAGAGAAATTTGCCTCCCAGGATGAAATTCTGGGGAAGCTCAGCGAAGCCCCGACGAGCCCACAGCACTTGGATAGAGAGGGAGTGAGGGAGGAGGCAGCCTGAGTCGCACGTTTCCTGAGAGGGAACGAAAGAAAATGTGAACAGAAGCTTCATCTGATCATAGTGATCTCTTCATTCTGCAGCTGCACACCACTGAAGGCAAAAGGGTGATAATGTTTTGTCTGTGTTTGTTAAAACATTTCATAAACCACTAAATTTAATGAAACATAATCACTGAAAGTCTATCGACAACTTATTAAGTTTTGGAGTCGACTCAATTCAAGATGACCACAGCTAAGCGACCTTAGAGAACTCAGTACAGTTATTGAGCTGAAGTTTTATTTGGCAGTAGCTGAGAGTAATCCTCAACATAAACTCTGAGTGCTAACACATCTCATGACATTTCTTTCAGAGTTTAATCAAATTAGCTACAACACATCATAACATGATTATATGCCAGGTTCACACGGCAAGATAACTCTGCTGATTTTTGACCCAATTTTGTCTTCCAACAATCTTAAGGACGCTCCGATTCTTATGATGGCTCTAAAGATAATCTTTTGAGATATTCCTGCCGTGTGTGGTGTGTTATGAGGGATCTAGTTGGCTCAGAAGGCTCTCCGACCTCAAATCGAGGATATTCTATCAACATGTTGGATTTTCTTGTCCCGATACTCCAGAATGTGTGTTCCCTGCAGACAAACGAGCTCGCAGCTTGTTGAATGTGATGTGTAGCCAACACGAAGGGGAATTCAAAAAACCAAGACAAAACACCTGCCATGGTGCACCAGGGAGTCCGGTGGATGTCGGAGACGTATTTTTGTTTTGTTTTTTCTCTGTTGAAAATAGTCCACAACATTGCTTCTTCCTTATTTACTCTGAACTCACGTTTGACGTCAAGAGGTTTTGTGAGATTTCCTGTCTGACATCTGAATGTTGGCGAGTGAAATTTGTTCGCGTGTGGCGTTGTCTTTGCCGTGTGGCTGTACACCGCACTGTAGGACCAAACCTGTTATATCTATGATTTTTTTTATGTGTCTCAGGCTTTGAAAATCAACCGATAATTTTAAAATCTTGCCGTTTGAACCAGGCATAAGTCTAGAAGCATGACGGGCTGTACCTGTGAGCTGAGCGGACACTCCTGCCTGATGACTCTCGTCCAGTCTGGCTGCGACCCTGAGTTCATGGCGATTACATCAGGAGCCACGGGTCCTTGCAAAATCCCATAAATCTGCGACCGCAGCTCAGTGCAATTACTCGCAGAAGAACTAGAAGACGGGGAAGAGAGGGAATAAAACTCATTTCAATCCTGGATAGTTGGATGGATTTTTTTTTTTGTTATTAAAACTGAAACAAGATGGCGTCGACTCACGTAAACGTGCAGCCATTGATGCTGTTGTGGGAGAAGAGAACGGGTGCTCGTCCATTTGGATCAGAGGAACACTCTCCACCTTGTGACAGTCCAAGTGATGTCAGCTGCCTCACTGTTAAGAAACCATGATGCAAAGCTGGTACAAAACATATTATCTAAATCAAATTACAGCTTCTACAACTTTGCCATCGAGGATACGGGCTGCACTTCTCCGTCAAAGCGAGCGATGACAGGAGATCCCACTCGAAGTCCAACAGAAGGTATTAATATTCCTGGTATGGGGCTGGATGGGATTAGCTGCAACACATTTGTGCCTCTTGTTTAAATTAATATTTTAAGTGATTTAAGTATAGCATTTAGCAAGTTTTAATTACCCACCTGAAAACGTACAGAATGCGTCTGTGATAACAGCTGGTCGAAAGTCAAATCAGTCAGTTCAATGTTGATTGTTCCGTTCAAGAGTTCACCTCTGCCTGTGTAACCGATTATAAACTCAACCTGCAGGAAAATCACAGCTTAATTCAACTTTATATTGGTTTAAATTATTTTCCTTTGAAACATCTGTGTGTAGGTTACCTTTTTGACTACATTTAAACAGGAGCTGCTCTGCGTGACTGGTGAAGGCCACTCAGCCTGTGGAGTCACTGGGATCTGAAAAAAGAATCAGTTTACAGATTATTATACTTTAAAGGTCATTGAATCATTTTTACTGTGGAGATGCACAACATTATGCTTTCATAATAACAACAGTGTAAAAAGAAAAGGATAATGTTTAACTCAGCCGAGCGGAAAAACCTTTGCACAAATCGTCCAATCTGTTTGAACAATCAGAGTCAGCAGCTTACCAGAAAATCTGATGGTATCACAGCCTCAGCTGCTGGAATCTGTAACAAAAAACTTCTTCTGTAAGACGACTGGCAGAAAGGTTTCACTTTAAACTATCTCATTCAAATCCTAACCTTTATCAGGTTCATGTCAGAGAAGTAGGAGCGAGCGCTAAGACTTGGATCAGTGGCACAGGACTGAGACATCACCACACGGGTACAGGACAGAGACGAAGACCTGAGAAACTCTGAAAACAGAGTAAAGACACAAAATAATGAAAATGAAAGATTTTAGCAGTTGGCTGTGGCAAAATATAGACATTGTACATTCTATATACATGCAATGCTGTGTTAATATGTTCTTTATAGAAAAATACAGTTAAAAATGTAATAGCAATAATGTTATTCTTTAGGACATGAGGTAAAATTATAAAACATTGTTTAAGGTGTGTTTAAAGAAAAAAAGCACCATTTTAAGACAAAAACAGACTCCCAACTGTTAAAAATAAATGAATAAAAATACTTTTAACTTATATTACATCTTGTAAGTATTTTACTGACAAGAATAAGTGAATTTTAGTAAATATCAGGAAATTCCGGAAGATAAAACAGTAAAACAGCAGCAAGATCCTAAACATCTTTCATCATGACTTCACCAGTCACTTCACTTCTCTTTAGGCCTTTCTCCTTTCATGTTATTTTTTTTTACCTTCAACCTGTTTAACACAATGTGAACTCACTTGCAGGGTTACGGTTAAGGCAGAACGCCGAAGCAGCCCCTGGAGAAGGCTGACGGAGGAAACCCCGCACGGAGGAATTGGAGAAAAACGTCTGGATAACGTCATCAGCCTAGAAAGAAGAAAGAAATTGGGAGCTTTTAAGTCTCAAAACATTTTTTTTTTGACTACTAAAATAAAAAACGAACAGGTTGTTTACCCTGTAAAAGTTTCTGCTGTGCCTGGCGTACGTATGTCCTGCTGATGAGAAGTGGTACGAGTCTCCTAAAGCTGGGAACCTTTGGAGGGCAGCGAGGGACTGGGGAGCATTAACTGCTTGGAGAGTGAAACAAGGCAGAGAAATGTTTGGATACATTCTCATTGAGACACTCTTAAAGGAAACATCAGTAATTCTGTTTACCTTCAGGTTGGACACAAAAAAAGGTGTCAGTCACAGTGATGAGAGACGAGTCCACGTTGGCTCTGAACATGAGCCATTTCTCAATGCAGACTCCTGTCCTGCAAAACAGAAAATGATTCAAGATCTTTTAAATGCTAAAGCAGGATAAATGTGTGTGTATATGTGTGTGAGAGACATACAGAAGTCCTTGAGGACATCCGGTGAAGACAGTTGTTAAATTAGCAACGTCACAGTCTGCTGTGTCACAACAGCAGCCGATGTCACAAAAATCAGGCGTCAGATCACAGAGACAACCTGAAAACCAAGAGAAGGATGACTTTTTGACTAAAGATTCAATGTTCACATAGAAAAAACTGTGACGCAATAGATTCGTTAGACAGACATTAGAATGAGTTTAATTTTGCAAAGATAAAACAATTAGTGCTACCTTCTGCAGGTAGCACAACCTGCTTTACGGTGGTTGTTAATGGAGCCTCAGTGACCGCAGTGGGCGACTCAGATGATGATGATGTACCGGTTACCGTAAAGTCTTGTGTACCGGTTACAACGGAGTCCAGAGCGGGATGAAGAGTAGCCGTCTGATGGGTCCCCGTCCCGCCCGGAGCCGGGGTGACTGAGCTGAACGGCTCCCCTGTTGTAGGGTTCGGAGTGGAAGCGGTTCCAAATTCTGTGGCTGCGAGAGTCAGACGTCCATGGGACAGAATGAGCGAATATAAACAGAAAAACATCATTTCGTCGATAAAACCATGGTGTTGAGGGCACATTGAGGTTCTAACCAATTAGTTACACCCAAAACTTGTCCGCATAATGTGAAATAAAAATATTATTTGGAGCCTCTCGAGTTTATAGGATGACATTTTCCAAAGAAGCTACATGCTAAATCCCAAACAACAAGCTTCTGGTTACCAAGGAAGTTGTCACGAGGACTTCCGTTTCTTCGACAGTTCTACCGTAAAGCATGTAAAAGCTTTTTTTTTTTTTTCGCACTGCCGACGGGAACTCCGCTTTTTCTTTTTTTGTTTTTTTAATGAAAAAATGCACAATACAGAATTCATATGACATTCATCAAATGCAATAGTAAAATAGAACAGTGAATCGAGGTACAATAAACAAAGAAAAAGAAAAATTTGAGAAAAACAAAAACAAAAGAAAAACAAGTTACCAGGGGGTTAAAATAAAAGTGAAAAAAAAATAAAAATAGCATTGTCAACAGCATACAAAATTAGATATTATTCATACAATGTGTCCATACTGATAATGTCCTAATAGCCTTTTTGTTCTTACAGTGCTCAATACTTTTTATGTAAGACTCAAAGTCCTTAAAAAATACAGAAAAAATAGGTCTTTTACCTGAGAATTTACATTTGTGTATGTAGTACTTAGCAATAATTAAGAATAAGTTAATTATAAAAACTTCTTTTCCAAATACATTGTCATTTGCAAAGAAACCCAAGATAATGTGTTCATAAAGCAGTTGATAATCTTTACACAAGTGAGTTGTTATGAAACGGGTAAAGCCCTTCCAGAATGTCTTAGTAAACGAGCAATACCAAAAGAGATGTGGTACAGTTTCTGTCAGAGAGGTACAAAAAGAACAACATGTATCAATATCATTTTTATACCTTTTTAGGAAATGCTTTACAGGATAAAACTTATGAATAATCTTGAAGGAGATTTCTTTAATTTTATTCGTAACAAAATACTTGTGTGGTAGGCTCCAAATGTTTTTCCAGTTTGCATTTCTAACAAATTGACTCCAGTAAGAGATGATGTGAGGTTTTGTGGCAATTTCATTCTGAAAGAGTAACCGTATAGCTTTGTTGTTTTTACAAGAAGAAGAAAAACACAACTTTCCACAGGGAGTGTCACCAAGTTTTGGTAGAGAAACCAAACTTTGGTTAGAAGAGCCTCTACATAATATTTTAGCACCGTCTGGAATGGCTTTTAAAACCATGTTAAACTCTGCAGGTGATACAGTTATGTTATATGTAGAAACAAAGTCATTATATGTCATTAAATCACCATCTGGTGTCATTAACTGTTTTACTAGAATAATGTTATTTTCAAACCATGTTTTTAAGAAAATACTCTTTTTTTTAACTAAAATATTACAGTTGTTCCATATGAAATAGCGTTGAGGAGAAAAGTTGTGTTTGTATATCAGAAGCCATGCTAAAAGAACTTGTTTGTGAAAGTTTGATAGTTTTAAAGGAATTTTGTTTATCTTAAAATTACACAGCAATAAAAATTGTATCCCTCCAATTTGATTAAATATATATTTTGGAATGAAGTTCCACATGGAAGCATCATTTTTTAAAAAGTTTTTTAACCATTTAATTTTAAGGACATTGTTTAAAGTTGAAAAGTCTAAAAAGTCAAGACCTCCACTTTTAGAAGAGTTGATAAGTACAGATTTTTTAACATAGTGTATTCTATTTCTCCATAGAAAATTATAAAGTATC
>JARVJO010000125.1:9203682-9256933 GCA_031762555.1 Cynodonichthys magdalenae | reverse complement strand
GGCCTCTCTCATCTTTTTAAGTGGGAGAACTTGCACAATCGGTGGCTGACTAAATACTTTTTTGCCCCACTGTATGTGACAGAACCTAACTTCAAAAATCTCCAGACTATACCTTTAATACCAAACTTTTGTCTTCAAGTCTAAATATTGGTTTACTCATTCACTGAGTTAAGATTAACCATCTCGCTGTCAAAATGACCCACAAGACCCCAATTTTCAAACTGAATTGTTAATGTTTTCCTTCTAAGACGTGATGTTTTTTTATTTTTTTCTGTACCTAAAGCTCATTATATGAATCCTATTAAAATGTTAATATTTTCCTTAGTTCAAAACTATACTTGGTGTCGCAACTTCATCTAGAGCTCCTTTTTTTTGGAACATGATGAAAATCATACAAAATGTTATCGTTGCCCTGTGGTCCTTTTTATCTGAGGCACCAAAAGGAAAACAGAAAGTGTGTTTTAAGTTTTTTTTACCAATCCTTGTATTTATAGGTCTTGAGCTCCTGGCTAAAATGGACCCACCACGACTCATTAAGACTCACCTTCCTATTCAGCTGGTGCCTCCTGGATTTTGGGAAAACAAATGCAAAGTAAGACCTGATCTCTGACATCTTTATCAGAGCAAGGATCCTACACCCTGTTTTATTGGCCCTAACTAGCCAGTAAATATACACTGATGGGGGTGAAAGGTTCAGGATACAGTGCAGAGAACCAGTGCCGGAGGTTAATAATACAGTATCAAACTGTGATGACCTGCAATGACTTGCTTCCTGTATTGCTGCTGTAAATTTTGTTTCCTCTGATTATGTGTGAAGGCGATCTATGTGGCGCGTAACGCCAAAGACAACTTGGTGAGCTACTACTACTTCGACCAAATGAATAAGAGCCAGCCTGAACCCGGGCCCTTCGATGAATACGTCAACAAGTTTATGCGAGGAGAACGTAAGTAGATTAAATGTCATATTTTTGTTTTCCTGCTTATTTCTATTTGCTTGAACCACCTCATTTTGCATTGATTCTATGTACTTTTACACAATACAAAAAGTGATTAGTAACTTTAGAAATCACTGACAGCTTGTGTTTCATCTAAGTTTTGAGAAACCTCTGCTTCAGTGCCCATGATCAGATTAGCAGCAAGCTCTCATGAAAACTCGTTTTACTGCCCCTTGTTCAACATGTTTGAGATATTTTTGCCATAACATTCAAAACAACTTTATTTATTCCTAAAAATAGTTGATTTCTTATAGTTTTCATGTTTGATATGTTTACATTTGATTGTAAAGATGACATTTCTAAAGAAACTTCCAGTATACTTATAAAATCATCAGCTCAGTGGAACATTTTTATACATTTATACCAAAAACTTGACAGGAAAAACTCCAGCAGAACTGGGCCCAAAATGGGCAGCCATGTGCCTCCACTGTGGGGTCAGAGAGGACAGGAAAGTGACACAGACAAACAGTTGGTTTAGTTTTGTTTTGATTTAAATCTCCACAGTATCTTGGGGCTCCTGGTACGATCATGTGAAAGATTACTGGGCAGAAAGGGAGAAGAAGAACATCCTTTACATCTTCTATGAGGACATGAAAGAGGTCAAAACTCTTTGTGACATATTTGTGCACATCCTGTGTTTAACCTGTGAATGTAAATGAAACATGATTTGTGCTCCAACATTCCTGCAGAACCCTCGGCGTGAGGTGGAGCGTATCATGAGGTACCTGGACTTGTCGCTCTCTGATGAGGTCATCAGCCAAATTGTGGAGCTAACATCTTTTAAGAACATGAAGGAAAACCCGATGGCCAACTACTCCTGCATCCCAACAAATGTTTTTGATCACTCCATCTCTCCCTTCATGAGAAAAGGTGAGATGGTCTGTCAGGATGCTGAGAGAATGTAGTTAAACACCCACAAGAGTAAAAAAGTTAAAAGTTCATCTCTCTGTTAAAGCTGATGATGTTCTGTCTGTAATTCTAGAGCATTTCCATGTTGCCCTCTAGAGGCAACTAATGCGATCATTGCTCTGCATATTGTTGCTTCGCAAAATGACCTTCCTTAACATTTTCTAGGTTTGTTTTAAACCAAAACATAGTTATTTTATTTTACTCAGTAAGTCACTTAGTAGAAAAACAACTTTTATTACACCCAAATGTTCAAGATTAGTTTTTACTCTTAAGTTATTTATCACAACGTAAATAAAGCTTACAGGGTTATTTGAGCCATTTTGAAGTGTTTATTTTTTGTGTGAAAAATTAACAATAGTAAATATCTTACCTGTAGTGGACGTTTGGAACAACCTCACATTGGAGAAACGACCCTTAACCTAAATTGACAAGCTAACCGCTAGTCTGAATACAGCTAAGACCAAGTGGACTGCTGTCATCCCAAAACAGCTTCCAACTTCATCATCTCATTGAGTTTTATTTTTACATGCTTTTATCAATTCTGCATTACTGCTACTTGGAGGGAAATCTATGTTTAATTACAAGTGAAGCAGCTAGCTGTAGCACATTTCAGAGCAATTTAGGAGGCACCTTTTTTGCAGGTCTACCAGTAATGCAAAGTTGATGGTAGCGTTAAAGTGTAAAGTTTAATATATTTGTGGGACCCAATATGAATTTTTGAAGACTGAAGTTGTTTTAAAGGAATAGTCTGCATATTTATTTTTTTGTTTCAATTTTTGCAAATTTCTATCAGATATTTATCAATTGTTAATACCTTTTCAGCCGTGACATCAGTCATAGTGTTTGGAATTTGGAGAAAAGGTGTAGACTATTCTTGTAAAATGGCAATATATGCTTTGGCATTGGGTCTGCTCAAACAATGTATTATCTTGTAGTGGACCCACTAACAAAGCAGATTTTTGCCATCTTAAAACAGCAGTTGGCTTTTGTTGCCAGTTTTTGTGCTTCCAAATAACCCTTGGATTTCTTGTAAATTAAAGCAGGATTGAAGGTGGTGTAAAGATTTATACAGTAACGTCTGTGTGAGCCACTATGAAAATGAGATAGGAGCTGTTTTAATATGACAATCTTGACTGCATTACCTAACAATTGATCAGACTGAGCAGATTTTAACATTTGTGCCAAACTGTTCAAAGCGTTATGAAGCGTTAAGCAAGTAAAATTTATAGCAAACAGTATTGATTTTGTTTTTTTCTTTTGCCATACAGGTGAAGTCGGTGATTGGAAAAACCATTTTACACCTGAGCAATCAAAGGTGTTTGATGAAGATTACAAAAAGCAAATGAAGGACGCCAACATACCATTCAGGACCCTCATCTAAAGGATTTTTTTTGAGTTTCCAAATTTCCCTCTTTCAATCGACCAACTGTAACTTTTTCTGTCTTTGAATGATGTCATGTTGAATGATGTAATCACAACTTCTTGAAAAATCCCATTAAAAGGTGAATAAAAATGCGCTTCACAATAAAATAAAAGTAGTTTTTAATCATCACTTTATTATCGAGCTTATCGCAGTAAACAATAAATAAGACCAGAAGTGTGACTGAGTGGACATGTCCATTTCATGAGACCTCCATCAGAGTCCGCTGACTGTGTGGTGCTTATAGAGAGCGCTGGCAGCTGGAGGCAAATGTTTTTTGTTTTTTTTACTTCTTTTTCTGCTCTTAAGAAGTCATTTTGCAGCCCTACACCACATCGTAGAGAACCCAGCTAAAGCAGGGAGGCTGCACGAGACACGAGCAACACAGATAAACGTAAGGAGCTGGAAAGTCAATCATATGAAAATGGACAGAAGACACAAAACACAACAGCTGAGAATATCCAAGGTTAACAAAAACAATTACCTTTAATACATACTTTATGTCTTAGAATAAAATCTTAAATATCTGAATACTTTAACAGCAGGGATTCTCCCCTTGAATTCAATTTAACCTTTTCTATACAGAGGCTGTTTTTCTGTTCATTTTTGACAAGTTTTATTGTTTTTTTTTTCAATTTTCCAAATGTTTTTTTCTTCTCTCTCTTCTATTGATTGGCTCACAATGGCTCCCCCTGTTGGTTGTAATTTCTCTCTCTTTTCTCTGCCTCTTCAACCCTTTAGATCCCCATCTTCTTCTTCTTCTACATCTCTACATTAGAACTTGTGTACCTGATGAGTAAAAAACACACCAGTTAGAGTTCATAAGCATGTGTTAAGGCGAACAACAAAAGCAGACGCTAAAGGACAAAAGAACAACATGCGAAATGCTCTTGGACAAATAAACGACTGAAACAAAATCCGAATAATAGAAAAATCTCAGTAAAAATCTCGGTAAGAAAGCAGGTTAAGAAGTTATCGTACTAAAAAATTAACTGAAACACTAATCAAACTTTACTGAAAATCTCAAAATTATGTCACAATCAATATGCACTATAGTTAAAGAAACTATAAATAAACGTTTTGCCTTTTGGTTTTAAATGCAATCAATGAAAGCAACTGATTTTGGGCTGAATTTGCTAATTTAAGTTACCAGGCATAACTAATAAACCTTGAAAAAAATACAAAAATGTCTGTAACGCAGTCACTTTTACAGACATCAAGCTAGAATTTGGTGTGGTAGTAGCTGAGAGTCATCCCAAAAACACATTATGAACTCTAACAGATTGCATATCCTTATTTAAAACTTAGGGATGAAATGGCGATAAGCATTCAAGCGATATATAATGTAGTTTTTAATAGTGTAAATGTGGTGTTGTTAAAAAACTACTCTTATAGAAGTATTTTAAAGTACTATGTATGTATGCCAACTACAGTATTATATTGTTTTATGTCTGTTTATAACACACTATGTGCTTTTTAATTTGTGCTGATTTTGCTACATTTTAATTTGTTACAATCCCCACCCAAACTGGATATTTTTAAGCTACTGATAAATTTTTATTGGAGGAAGGGAAGAAAAAACACTTCGTTGGCTACATTGATCTCACTTCTCCCATAAAAACAGGCAACCAAGCACAAAAATTGTGACACTAAAGAGCAGCGGACTGACTCACCTGCATGACAATAACAACAAACTAAGATAAGAGAAGGATGTCGCAGGATCAGACCTGTCTATGCTGGACATAAACTAGAGCACACACATACACAGAAACCACTGATACACAGTTTACAGCTGCTAGTAGTGCAAGCTGAGGAATACCTTGCTTTAGTTACAGGTTAACGATGATGGGTTGAATGAATTTATTCTGGAAATGGACAAAAAAGGTCAGTGAGTTAATGGTAAATAAAGATGAGATTGGGATTAAATGGAACAGGCAGATTAAAGCAGACTTCAAATTTAATTATATAAACAATGTAATGGAAAAACTCAAGATGAGGATTAAATATGTTAAATATTTGTCAAATATATTAAACATTAAAAACAATATGAAGGTATTAACAAATTCATTACTGGAGTTAATATAATGATTTGTTGTCTTATTATTTGTATTAAAAGAGAAGAAAAGCTTCTTACTCTCAACGTAGTTGCGGGCAAAGAACTTCAACACCTCATCAATGAGGATGACTGGGAAGGAAAGCTTCAGGACCATCATCCATTGTTCTGTACTCAGATGGGTCAACTTAAAGATCATCTGTGGAGGAGAGAAAAGAAACAGTTTAAACATTAAAATAAAAAAGGGAGGCGTTAACAGCTCCCAAACTGTGCCTCAGAAGAGTTTGGACTTCTGACTCACGGGCAGAGGGTCGACGTAGATGATCATGAAGTGCAGGGACATGGACAGGGTCATGGCAGACAGCAGCCAGAAGTTGCTCCATGGCGGCATGCGCACCAGAGACTGGTTCTCAGACAAGCTTTAAGAAGAAAAGGTCGTTTTTGTTATCCATTTATCTATACACATAACGCAATATATTCATGTTGTTCTGACTATCCCTTAAATCTTTGTGAATTTGTACCTGTTGAGAGCGTTGCACATCTCAATGGTGACCAGTACAGACAGGGCCATGGTCATGGGAGGAGCAGCCTCAAAGATCTCACAGTCAAGACCAGCGAAGTCCTCGTTCTCGCCGTGGCACTGCATGAAGTGGGACTGCACCAAAAAAGATGCAAGGTTAGTAGTCATTCTAGATGTGTTTGTGTAAAGCAGACAGAACCCACCCACCCCTCAGGAGTAAATAAATAAATTTAAAACAAAAAACAAAAAAACATTGTTTACCAGCTGGTAGTAGGTGACACCGGGTCCAGTTTGATCATAAATGAACCACCAGGCAGCACCACCAACAGTGGCAGCGCCGACATATCCTGTTTGGGGCAGATGACAATGTTGTTGTTTTTCCTACAAAAAAACAAAATCTAAAGAAAATCCTCACCACTTTACTTACCACCAATGGCCATGTATCTGAAGAACAGCCAGCCAGAGATCAGAGGCTCCTTGGGGGAACGTGGGGGCTTGCCCATGATGTCCAGATCAGGAGGATTGAAGCCCAGAGCGGTGGCGGGCAGACCATCAGTGACCAGGTTGACCCACAGCAGCTGGACGGGGATCAGAGCCTCGGGCAAACCCAGAGCAGCAGTAAGGAAGATACTGAAGGAGCGCAAAAAGAAAGAAGCAAAAGCACAGATGAGGTGAGCTGCAGAAACTGAAAGCTCAAAAGCATCGACTGGGAGAGGTCAAACTCACCAGACCACCTCACCAACGTTGGAGGAGATGAGGTAACGGATGAACTGCTTCATGTTGTTGTAGATAGCTCTGCCCTCCTCAACAGCAGCCACAATGGAAGAGAAGTTGTCGTCAGCCAGGACCATCTCAGAGGCAGACTTGGCAACGGCAGTGCCAGAGCCCATGGCGATGCCAATCTCGGCCTTTTTCAGGGCGGGGGCATCGTTCACTCCGTCACCAGTCTGAAGAAGGAGGATATTAATCCATCAAACCATCAAACAATCTGCATTTTTGTAAAATAAAACACTACAGCACCTTCAGTGCATTAAGTTTGGGTTATTTCACTGATCTTACCATGGCAGTAATGTCATCGTAACCCTGCAGGAACTCAACGATCTTGGACTTGTGGGAAGGCTCCACACGGGCAAAGCAGCAGGCTCTGCGCACAGCCTCGGACTGCTCGTGGAGGGGCAGATCATCAAACTCACGTCCTGTGTAGGCTTTGCTGGAAACGTCCTCATCCTCTTTGAAAATGCCAATGCGACGGCAGATAGCGATGGCGGTTCCCTTGTTGTCACCTGATGTGGAAAGAAGAAAAAAAAAATGTCGTGGGTTGATGATGGGTGAGAAAGTGATAAAAACTTGACTAATAATGTTTACGAGAATCACAAAAGTTTTTTCGGATTAAAAATCCCGTCATTTCCCAAGACTCACCAGTGATCATGATGACACGAATTCCAGCCTCCCTGCACAGCTCAATGGAGCCAGTGACCTCCTTACGAGGGGGATCCAGCATTCCCACGCAGCCAACAAAGGTCAGATCAGTCTGAGGAGAGATGTATGTATGGAATCGTTCAAACAAACTGGCTCTCAGAGACTAAGGTTTTCTAATTAAACCATCAGTTTGTTAATTTTCTCACCTCATAATCAGCAAACTTGGTCGAGTCCTCGAGGTTCATCTCCTCTGGTTTCAGCGGGGAGTCACGAGTTGCCAGAGCCAGACAACGCAGGGTGTCACGGCCAGTACCCCAGTCCCTGATGACGGCCATGATCTTCTCCTTGATGGAGTTGGTCAGAGGCACGCGTGTGGTGCCAACACGCACATATGCACACCTGTCAATCACACCCTCTGGGGCACCCTGCAGAGATACCATCATAGTTATGTTGATTTTTTGTATTTTTTTAAATACAGTCCACTCAGAAAGATGGTTAGAGAGCACTCACCTTGATGAACATCTTGGCACCACCGTCACCCTTAGATGGAGTGCAGTAGACGGACATGGACTTCCTGTCACGGGAGAACTCCAGGGTGAAGTTCTTCTTCATGAGCTGCTTGATTACCTGTTGGAGGACAAAGAAAGGAAAGATATTTTACCACCTACATAGTCACATCTACACTACAAACCAGACTGAAGCTCTAGTTGCCTATGTTAAACCTACAGCGCAGCAGGCGTTGGCTCTCTCAATTCTGGACAGGTTCTTCACGTTGCTGTTAAACACGTTCATCTTCTCAACCAGGCAGCAGAGAGCGGTCTCAGTAGCCTCACCGACCTTCTCATAAATCTTCTTAGACTAGAAAACAAAAAGGCAGGAGAAGAAATAAGTTGGCTGTAATGTTAAATTCCATTTCAATTCAGTTTACTTAAATAGCGCCAAGTCATAACATACAACATCTCAGGGTACTTGACACAAAAAACAATCTAAGGAAGCCAACAGATTGTGTTGAATCACATCATCACAGTCTCCCATCCTGTCTGAGCATCACATTGGGAACAGTGGCGAGGAAAAATTTCCTTTTAACAGGAAGAAACCTCCAGCAGAAGTGGTTGAATTGTTCCAAGTTTTAACATATTTTTTTTACCTCATTAAAGTCCAAAGAGGAGTCATTGCACAGGGCGCAGATTGTTGCCAGCTCAACAAGGCCGTCGTATTGGCTGCAGTTTACCTTGTTACCTCCCTGGGTGCTGAAGGAGACAATTGCAAACAGGTTAGAGATGGTTCATGTACAGGAGTGGCTCATGTTGCATGGCAAATAAAGGTGGACTTACACCTCGCCTTCAGGGGTGTATTTGGAGCCAGAGATATCAAAGGCATCAAGGTCAACATGATCCCCATCAACAGTCTTGATAACAAACATCTTTGGAAGGAAGGAACAAAAGTTGTCTTTTCATTGAAGGAAAATGAAAACTTCAAAGGCTATATTTTTGATGAAAAACCCACCTTGGTCACACACATCTGGTTGGTGGTGAGGGTGCCAGTTTTGTCGGAGCAGATGACGGAGGTGCAGCCCAGGGTCTCCACAGAGGGCAGGCTTCTGACAATAGCGTTCTTCTTGGCCATACGGCGAGTACCAAGGGCCAGGCAAGTGGTGATGACAGCAGGCAGACCTGTAAGACGATAGGAAAAGATTTCAGGTTAGGAGACAAACTCACAGCAGAGAAGTGGGGGAGAAACAACTCTGTGACTCTGGTACCTTCGGGGATGGCAGCCACAGCCAGAGCAACAGCGATCTTAAAGTAGTAGACAGCACCACGGATCCATGAGCCACCGTGGACGGGGTCGTTGAAGTGACCGATGTTGATAGCCCAGACAGCAACGCAGATCAGAGAGATGACCTTGGACAGCTGCTCGCCGAACTCGTCCAGCTTGGCCTGCAGGGGGGTCTTCTCCTGCTCGGTGGCGGCCATCTGGTCACGGATCTTACCAATCTCAGTGGCGACTCCGGTGGCTACAGCCACACCAATGGCCTTGCCAGCAGCAATGTTGGTACCCTGCAGGACAGACATAAAGAGGCTAATGACGCGATAGTCAGATCAAGATTGACATCAATAAAAAAGTCAGATACGGTTTGGACACTTACAGAGAAAAGCATGTTCTTCTTGTCCTGGTTGACGGCTCTGGGGTCGGGAACAGGCTCAGTGTGCTTGATCACACTGACAGACTCACCTGAGGAGAAACAAACAAAAGGTTAGTTAAAATCTGCACATATAGATTAAAAAATCACAACTATTAGCGTTTTTTTAAATCCTACCGGTAAGGATGGACTGGTCAACACGCAGGGTGGTGGACTTGATGGAAACAATCCTGATGTCAGCGGGGACTTTGTCACCAACTATGGAAGGACCAAGAATTATCCATCATTTACTGAGCTGCTATGAATTATGAATCATTTCTGACTGATAATAAACCAGTGTGATTATTTAGTGACCCTTTGTGTTGTAAAACAGAACAAAGTTTTAAAAATAACAAGAACAAATACAAGTTTCTGAAGAAGAATAATGATAAGTTTAGTTAAGATAGATAGATAGATAGATAAAAGTGAGTTTTCTAGATGTTTGCTGTTGTTTTTTTACTTAGTGAAATATATTTGTAGTTATATTTTTTTAGCTTTTTCTTTTTTTCACACCTGGTTGACAACTGCTTTCAATCGCAACATAAATTACTCCAAGAAAAAGTACAAAAACTTCCTAAACCCATCCTTTAAATTTCATTTCGATGCACAGCTTTGATCAGAAACATGCTTTGACCAATGAGAGTGAAGTTCCAGCTTTAGAGGCAACAGGTGCACTCTGATAAATGAACAGGAGTGAGCGATGGCAGGAAGGGGAGAAGCAGAGCAGCAGCCGCTGGTACTCAGGGTATTTATACCACTGATTTTCTACAGTCAGCATGTTTTCACAGCAGTGCTGCTCTGTCCTGTCTCGCTCACATGGCCTTAAAAAGACACCAGGCGTTTTACACGAACCTTCAACAGAAACAGAATGGACTTTGTCTCCCTTTCTGCCTCTAAGCACAGCATCTTTTGTAACTTATTTTCTTATAACACAGAATATTTATGTCTAACAAATGTAATAAATGGGTGAAACACTTGTGTCGATGAATCAACGCTTCTTACCAGACACCTCTACAATGTCTCCGGGGACAATTTCCCTGGCCTTGATCCTCTGCACACTCTTTCTGTCAGAACGGTAAACTTTGCCCATCTCAGGCTCATACTCCTTGAGGGCCTCAATGGCGCTTTCAGCATTACGCTCCTGAAACACGCACAATATTCTGAATGTTTATTTAAAAACAATCTAAATATCACAGAAAAAACCCCAAAAGAAAATACACTAAATAGACTGAACAGTGACATTCAAAGCACATCACCATTATATAAATTGAACATATTCTGCAAATTCAGCAATTAATTTGTGCTGCATAAGTTAATAATAGTGATGATGAGAGGCCAACAATTGTTACGTGATTTGTATTATTCCATTTATTCTTTATACACTTTTTGTTTCAAATAATGTTCAAGTAATGTTTGTGCAGCACGATGGATCAGTGGTTAGCACTGATGGCTCACAGCAAGAAGGTCCTAGGTTTGATCCCCTGTTCACAGACAAAAAACATCAGGGAGTTTTCTGGCCCGGGCCTCCCTTATAAAAAAGATTGTGATATGAGTGGGATTTGCCTGATTAAATAAAGGTTAATAAATGAAAAATAAACAAATTAGAGTTTCTGCAACAAGAGCGCCAACAAAGGCTTTTTTATGGCAGCTTATTTAGAATTTATATGTAAATAAAAATAATGTATCTTGACGAATCTTTGACACTCTTGATGATAGTAATTACTTCTCAGTGACTCATTTCTTTAAGTAAACCAAATTATTTACAAGCACCTAAATGTTAAATTATACTAGATATAATGAGAAATTAAATATTTAGTTTTTGGTGATTTTGTAACAGTAAGATAATTTAAATCATGATATGTTGTCTTTATTAAATGCAATATTATGCAATAAGATGCAGTTTAATTTGCTTTATGCGAAAGCTATTTTGAGCTTCAAAGTGATCTAGTTGAGCAACCTCGCCTAAGCAGAAAACATGGCAGTAACCAGAACCTCTGTACTTTCTGTCATCACTGAAATGGATACGTTTTTTTTTTTTTTTGCTCCGGGCCGAGCCAGGCCACTGACCTGCCACACTCCAACAACAGCATTAGCGATGAGGATAAGGAGGATGACGAAGGGCTCCACGAAGGCAGTGACGGTCTCCTCACCCTCCTCAAACCAGGCCAAAACCTGAAGTCAGAGTAGAAAAAAAACGGTTGAACCTGAGTGAATCTTTGATATTTGTGAGATGAACTAATATTTTAGTGACTGTTAAATGAAATATTTGCTTTGGTGGATATAGTCACATTTTTGACCGTATCATTTCAAAATCGTTGTTTTCTTGTCATCATGATGTGATTACATAATTGTCATTGCTTCCTTCTCCTTTAGATCTGGTTCTGAGGAGGCCTCCTGATCCTTCCTTCAAGCCTGACCTTTCCCGAAAGATTCAGTTTCTCCCCTCAGCTTGGGGGCTGTCTTAAAATAAACCCTCACCCCCTCAGCCCCCCTACACTTCCACTAGCCCCGTCTCTCACTGGCTCCTTAATATTCGCCTTCTAAGGCCATCCTGACAGCTGGCCGAAGGGGCAAAAACTAGGCATAGTAATTAATACACCTCCTACAAGCGTCTTCTCAAGTTGTCGTCTTCAAAAATACATAAGAGGAGGGTGGGGTGGGGTGAGAAGTCCTCTTGACGAAAAGGCCACAAAGTTCTGATCCACTGCATCCTGTTGAACCACTTTGTGTGATGGGCCTCTAACTAAATACATTAAAGTATCTAAAACTGTGAAATATAAGGGAAACCCTAGAAGCAATCAGTGCTGTTAAGGTTTTTATCGATTTTACTTCAATATCTGCATCAATGTGACAAAAACGATCAATTAAACTGCGATGCTGTTTACTTACAAAAGAGATGCAGGCAGCCAGCAGCAAGATTCTGACGAGCAGGTCCTCAAACTGCTCAATGATCAACTCCCAGATGCTCTTGCCTGAAGGACACCATCAACAAATATAATCTGAGAAACAACCAAGAGACTATCTGCGCAGAAAGACATGCATTTGCAGAGTAATGTTGAAGTTAATGGCAATAAATTTTACTGGCACTGGTTGACTCAAGTGTTTAGTGGTGGGTATGATGTCATAGCTTGAGAGGGATTACACAATAATAAAAAAAAATGTTTCCTGCATGTTTGTATTCAAGCTTTTCTGCAGATCAGAGGAGTGAATATCATCCTGTACCTTCTTCAGCGGGCAGTTCTGGAGTTTAGAAGCAGGACATATGTTGAGGAAACAGAGGAGGAGGGAACAGAGGGGAAGGAAAACAGAGTTAGTTGATTTTTCTGAGAAACTTCCACCATGAGCTGACAAGTATGAAAACAAGCTTGCAAGCCTCTCTAACACTTTGACACCTTTAGGAACCATTCTTAAAAATCCCAGTAATACAAAAACATTCTGCTGTCAAAGTATTTAGCAACATGGATACCCTTTACAATATTTAATGACTTCAAAGCATCATAACTTTAAAAACATATTGCAACATTACAGCCTTTTCAGTTCTTATTGATCAATCATAAGCATCTAAGGACCTCCTCATTTAAGCCAGCCTATAATTATCCGCCTCTCTGGTTTGTGCTTGCCCATATATCACCCAGGACGCTTCTTGAGCCATCACCTGTCTCTCTCGCTCTCAACCATCTTCTTTGGTTGTCTTTAAATAGCTCTCCAGTGTCTCCGCTTCTCGATATCTCTGCATCTACCAGCTGTTTCAGCTCCCTCTCTAAAACAGCAGCAATAATCTCTAGAAGTTCCCATTATCTCTTGGACTACTCTGACTCTGACCAGAGATGCTTCTCTTGACGGTCAATGAGGGGAGGTCGTGAGTGTCTCCCCCCATCCATGCCCCCCCCCCTTGTACTCTCACCATTGAAGCCGTACTTCTCCAGGTTCTTCTTGAACTGGTCAGGGCTGAGGCCGGTGTTCTCGTTCACCCCGAAGTACGCCAGGCATTCTGCCGGGCCCTTTGTGTGTGCGTTCTCCATCCTGTTCCGGATAGACAAGGGATTGGCCGACTAACCGTGCCTATCCACGCCTGTTTGACTTCTTTATTGCTTGTGCAGTTTTCACCCTTGGTCCACCACCCTCACCTAAGAAGTGCGGCACCCTCCAATTCAGGAGTGCTGGACTGACAGAAAGAGCGAATAAGTGCTACACAGCCAGGGTTTTATACCACGATAGGGGGGCTCAGGATGGGAGGAACACCCCACTGACACATGCCTCCAAATTCCAGCATATAGGCAGACTTGGTTTTTCGGGTGGGTAGGCGATTGGGGATGGGGCTGAAAGGTGGGGCTTAAGGTGGAGCAATGAGGAGGTGAGATGGTGGACTTGGACAGGAACTGGAAGGGGACAGGGCTTGGACTTGGAAAGGAGGTAATCCAGAGGGTGGGGGAGCGAGCTGCGATGGTAGAAGGAGAGGGTTGGGGGGTATGTTGCGTGGCGAATGAAAATGAGATCTGTTTTTGGAACATGCATGGTCAGTGGAATAAGACGAAGGGAGAAGGTGGTTGAGTGAGATAGGAGATCATCCAGAGGAGATGGATCACGGCGGGCAGGGGGGTCAGTGAGTGATGGCTCAACTGCTTTCTGCTGAGGAAGGCGGCCAAGGAGGAAAGAAATTAAAACAATCCACAATAAGAAGGACAAAATGGTTCTAGATGCCCTCAGGTGAAAATCTCCATCTGTAAAGCTCAACTTTGTGCATCGGCGCTCACCAACATGTTTACAAGCACTCACAGGTTTTACACAGATGCTCAAAATAACAGGGACACCAGAGCTGATGATAAACCAGGTTAAATGAGACACGGGGATGATAGAGGTAAGAAGAAAGTGAGTGTGTGGTGCAGGAATGATCGCTTGGGGACAGGAATGTCAAGGGGACAGCCAGGGTGTCATCGTATCACGCCGCACCGGCTGCAGAGATGCAGGAGGATCAGGTTTTATTATTTTTTTATTTTTTTATGAGGAAGGAAAGGTCTGAGAGGGATGTGGCCCCAGCTTTAATGTAGTTACAACAAAGTGCCGTCTGGTGCAGCACAATGGCCTCTGGTGGTGGAAGCGGAGCACTGACTTTGTCTCATTTCTGGAGACAAACACAACTGCGAGTCTTCTTTTGGTCAAAGCTCTGCGTGAAAGGGAAAACTGTGTTGCTCTGTGCGGATCTGTTGATTTATTGTTTGTTTTAAGAGCCGTAAACAGCCTGCTGAGCCACACCGGGAGGTCTGACAGGTCTTCATAATCAATACATGGATGGACAGGTGTTTCTGTACACACCTCGTCAAGTCTGACAATTAAACACATTTTTATTGTTTTTATCAATACTATATAAAACATTTAGATGTTTGCGGTTTAAATTATTATTATTTTTTTCCAGGTGAGTGACTGTTTTTGAGTCATATCAGTCAAAGTTGGGAACAGGCAAACAACATCACTAACACTCCTGAAAACAAAGAATCTGTTCATTTATTCTCTGAAATATTATTTACTGTTTAGTTATAAAGAAAATCATAATAATAAAAGGAAAAACAATGATAATTATTGTTTTGTTGTGTGAAGGCTGATTCACACAAAATGTTCAGCTTATTCAGGACATGGGTGCTGCTGTGATGATTAAGTTCTGTAACTCTTATACGTTTCAAAACATTTTATTTTATTTTCCAATATTTTCTCCACAGAAAGATGTTGAGATCTCTTCAAATCTTTAAAAACTCTGCTTCAGCAGACAGGCTCTGTTTTTGTCTTCCTATGCTTCTTTTCATTTTTAGACATTTTTCAATTTTTAGCTACTTTTAACATTTAGCCAACCTTTTGCTATTTATTGGTGTAACAGTTTAGATAGCTTTTACGTTGTTTAGCTTTAGCTGACATTTTGTTACTTTGGCTTTTAGCTAGGCTTTTGACAAAGTGAACCCTTAGTTGATTGAAACTGCATGTTAGATTGAGTTATTAAGTCATTCTTGGTGTACAACTTTATACATATATTTTAGTTTATGAGCTGTTTTGTATAAAAAAAACTGCAATAAATGAGAAAAAAAGCAAAATAAAATACTGAGAATATGTAGACAAGCAGAAACATTTCAGCTCAGGCTGGTTTGGTCAAACTGTCACATCATTCTCTGCAGCAGCTGCAGTCTTGTGAGATTTTTTTCCAACAATGTCTTTGAAACAAGTTGGTAAAGAGAGTAGGCTGATCTCCAGCTTTAGCTCCAGTTTTTCTAATTTTAGCAACTGTTTTTCTAATTTTAGCTTAACGACTTTTCCCTGCTGTTGCTAATTGTATTATCCATTTTACTACTTTTAGTGAATGTTTTGCTTATTTGAACTATCGTTTATCTAATTTTAGCATTTGTTTTGCCTCTTTTACCACTAAGCTGCTGTTTTAGCTTTTAGCTTGTGTTTTGCTTATTTATGTCATAGGTTTCAGTGGTCATTCAATACATAATATGGAGAAACTTAAATTTTTTTCTAAATAAAATTATATATATACTATTATTATTAATTATAATAAATTCTAAAATTATAATAATTCTAGTTACGTTTATTTGCCACATAATATGAAATGACTGAGCAGTAGTATTTAGCTTGCTGATAAACATAAAGAAAATTTGTACCACTTTACAATAAGGCTCCCCTTAAAGATGGCTAGTTTATACCTAGTTTATAGGTTGTTACTTCATCTGTAGAAGAAAGAGACAAAACTGTCTGGTTTCTTGCCAAATAGTGAGCCAAATCTGTTCATGTACATATTACATCTAAAGGTGCTATATTAAACATTTCAGACAAGGTTTCTACCTTGTAAGCACAATATTTGGAAACACATATTTTACGTTTATAAATGTCACAAGGGAGCCTTATGAATAGTGTACTGTTTTACACTTTACAATAAGTCTTTCTTATGGCATTTATACATGTTTATTAGTCATTAATAAATAGTGTACCTACTGTCTTACACTTAACAACAAGGCTCCCTTAGATAATTGTGGATATGTATAATGCAGTAATACAGTACAATATTATATGTAAAATATGTGTTTCCATTAATTATTGTGCTTACCGGGTAGAAACCTTGTCTGAAATGTTTAATATAGCATCGTTTGATGTAATATGTACATGAACAGATTTGGCTCACTATTTGGCAAGAAACCGGACAGTTTTGTCTCTTTCTTGTCCTCAAACTAATGCATAATAAACACTTATTAATAATTTATAAAGTGTTTACATATGAATTTATAACCTATCTATAAACTATTTATAAACCAAAGCTCCCCTTATATCTATAAGGGGAGCTTTGGTTTATAAATAGTTTATAGAAAGGTTAGATATAAGGGGAGCCTTATTGTAAAGTGGTACCAAAAAAATCTTTAAATATGGTACAAAAAATTTTCATTACACAATCTGAATTAATTTGAAAGGAAAAAAGTAACAGAAGTGGTAAATATCTCCAGTTCTGCCAGTAATAGAGGCTTAAAGTCGGAATTTACAGCTGTCAAATAAAAAAACCTTTAAATAGCTAAATCACTTGTGAGTCTCGCCTAATATTTATTTGTATATACAATCAAACATATGTGCCATTCTGTGGATATATACCACAACCACAGGGTCAAATTTACACTGTATACAGTTTTAACCTATTCATTACACAGACTTCTGCTGCTCCTCTAAAGAGAATTTCTAAAATAGGAAGCTGTTTTTTTTTTCCTGCAGCAGCTTTCAGGCTTCAGCTCAGCTGCTTGGGGCCACCTGCTGCGAGGGCCAAGTCCGTTCTCACAACTACTCCAGTCAAACATCTGAAATAAGCATTATTTTATGTGTATTTTAATGTGTGAAAAAAAAGCTTTTACTCTGTTTGTTTCATGTTAAATATGGAGTTCAGTCAGGCATATGTAAAGTGTTCAAATGTGAAACAAACAAATCAGAGAAATAATCATTAGGCTCCAGATTTCGTCTTTGTACACAGACATGCTAAAATGTTTTTTTTTATTTGCTCTGTTCTGACACTGTCCCATCTCCATTTCACCCCGTCTCTCTCCGGGGCCTCAGCTGTCGTACTGCAGCTCTGACCTCTGAGATTTCGGGGGTCGGCCTGTCAGTGTCTCCCTCAGGGCACAGCAGTGACATTTAACTCAATATCCCAGAAGGATAAGGTTTCTGCCTCGCTCCCCTCCATCTTCCACCTCCCCGACTGTCGCTGAAGTGTAAGTAGCTCGTGCACGTGGGGCCTCCTGCCGTGCAAGAAGCCCTGCACAACCGGGACCACCGTCCCTACCTCGAACTCATCACGCCCTTGTACCCCCTGAGGGATCACCATGTACCACCCTAACCCCACCTCCCCCCTACGGCTCGTGAACTTTCATGTTCCCAGCTCTTTACAAGTGTTAATCACGGCAGTGGTGCAGCAACTTACGCAACTATGTCCGTCACTGCTGACTTGCACGCCAAAGAGCAAACTGAGAGGGTAGAGTTTGTCAACTGGGGCATATTTTCTGAAGACGGCACTGGATCCTGGACATCATGAAGACAAAACCTCATTTTTTAAAATCAAGATAAATATGAAGAAACTTTGTTTTAAAGTGCAAAAACTCAACAGTTTTATGAAGACATGTAGCTAAGGTGACCTCAGTCCAGTCCACCGATGAGTTTATTTAAAAACAAACTATTTGGTTTTTTTTATTTTAGATTTGAATTACAAATATACAGATGTTATAGATTATCTATGACAGAGCTATAAAACTCTGCCTGCCAGTGACTTCATTAAATATAAAATTGGATTTTAACTCAACAAAATTCAAGTAGACTGTGGCACCCTGAGCAATTTAGCTGAATAGCCCTGATCTAAGTTATTACTAGAAGTCTAAGTAATGCATGTCACCAAAGTGACCAAGATCATCTTATCTTGGTTAGAAAAATAATTGAAACCTTAAAAATAATGTGCAAACTCATGCCACATGCTCAGTTGGCTGTGGCGGCCATCTTGGATTGGATGAAATTCGTTTTTTTAATTCTAATTTGTCCAGTGGTTCATGAGATATTTTGCCAACAGACACACAGGGACCAAAAGCTTTGCCTTTGGGTGGCGTGTGATAATAAATATGGTTCTGACAGTGAGGACATAATGAAGCTGTGGACAAAGCAGCTCCAGAGTTGGTGTTAGCAGGTTACGTGTTACAGCATTAGCTAATAGTAAGAATAGAAGTGGCAGCTGAGTCTCTGAATCCAGAATTCCTGACAGGACATAAATAGAGCAGGTGACTCTGGTGCAGCGGGCCGTGGCTCCACCAACACTCTGCTGCATTTTTCTGTCAGAATGCTCGGCCCCTGGGCCCTTCCTGGCTCTAACTTTCATCTATTAGGAGAAAATATCAGTTGGGGGGACATGTTCGACTCCTCTGTGTATCTGTATCCACTCCGGTCCGAGGAGATCCCGGTTGTTCGCACCATTCCACACACTTAAGGCCGCACTACATAAAGCACCAGGGGAGTTGAGAGGAAAAACGAGCCTGTTGATCAAACGTGCTTCACTTGAGTTGGATCTGCGTTTTGAGAGGAGGTAAAGAGGTTTTATTGGGAAACTTGAGGCGTGTTGAGCACAGGAGTCTCATTTAGACTAAGATGGATCAGAATCAATCAGAGCTAACTTTGGATGCTTCAGGTGCACCAAGTTTAAGATTAGTTTTTAATAAAGAGTAATCACAAAGCATGTCATTACTTGAAGGGATGCACACCTGATGCCTCCTCTCATTCCAGAGTTTAAGTCTAAGATCATTTTGTTTTGAGAAATTAGCTGTTTTGGTCAAAGCTTGAAAATAACATTAAGCATGATCTCACATTTAGAGTGTATGTTGTGAATGACTCTCTGCTACTACCACACCAAATTTTAGTACATCATCTGTAAAATGAACTGAATTATAGCCATGTTTGTGTTTTCTAAGCTCAGCTGGCTGTGGCAGCCCTTTTAATGTTGATTGACTTGAAAATTTAATCAATTGAAGAGTCAGATTCATGGTTTAAGTCCTGTAAGTTTTGTTAAAATCTGTGACATGATTCTTAAGATAATTTGCTAACAGACAAACAGAGTTTGCTTAAAGGAAACGGTTAATTTTAAACAAAAATCCTACCCAATCTATTAACAACCATCTTATGTGATGGAGATCAGCTTTGGTTACTACCACATCAAATTTTAGCTTATCTGTAAAACTGACTGAGTTTTAACAATTTTTTGTGTTTTTGAGGTTGATTAGCTTTGAGAGCCGTCTTGAGTCAGATTGACTCCAAAAGCTATTCAACTGTAGAGAAACATCAAATGATTACTCTCTACAAGTTTCATTAAAATGTGTTCAGTAATTCACAAGATATTTTGCTAACAGACACATAAACACACTCATGAATATGAGCAAAACATTAAATATGTTTGCTAAAACATTACAAGCTTGACCAAAGTGTTACATATAATTAATTAAGCCTGATTTAATTGTAGCCGTGGCTTTTTTTCTATTTGTACTTTAGTTCATAAAACATTTTTCAGCTATATTTAAATATATTATTGTTCACTGATAGGAACTTGGAAATGAGCAAGAATATTTGAATACTGAAGTTTTTTATATTTACATAGGTTAAAAAAAACATGTTCTCTTCGTCTGTCTTTTTGTTTCCCACCAGAGTGAAAAATGTTCTGTCCTTAATAAAGTAATCATTCAGAAAAATACTTTTAGAGTTAAAACAATATTTCAGCTCGCTCGTAAATCTTCAAACCCTGGACCCAAAGAGTCCAGAGTGTCAGAGTAACAATGTTCAGTGGCACTCTTCCATCTTTTAGGCGACTTACATTTCATAAATGATATTCTGTGACTGAAGAGTCATAAACCAAATCCTTCTGAAGTTTCATAATAGCAACCATAAATTAAACAGCTCAGGACGTCAGGCCAGCATTGCAGTGTGAATGAATATGTTCAGTATTTTGTATCGTCTGAAAGATGAACTCTTAAAATTACACAGGATATTCAGTTTCTGGTCTATTTTGAGTCTGCTGATCTTATCTACGACAAACTCTAAGTCGTTCAGTTGTAACCTTTATCAAGTTATGGGCCACAACGCAAACTTTGTATTCACATTTGTGAAGTTTTATCTTTTTGGGGTTTAATTGAGTCTGTTGAATCTTCACACCTAAGGGTCAAGGTCACGTTTCAGACTTTAGGACTCACTGAGCAGCACAGAATTTGGAAATGTAATCCCACAGAAGCGCCGCAGTTAGAATCTGAAACCTCACAGCTCTGGACGAACTGCAACCACCGAGTCTCCATCAGCCTGCCATGAACGTTCAGAGGATTGTCTTCTCCAAAGAGAACGAGGGTGCTGAAGCATTAAAAATCAGAGCGGCTCGCAAAAAACTTGAGTGCAGTTTCTGCAGGAAGTAGTCAGAGCCGACTGTTTAGTTCTGAAAGAGGAAATAAACCATAAAGGTATTTTAAAGCAGCTGTGAAATGACAGTCCTGAATGCTGAACAACTTTTCTGAAACTTGAAGAATCTGAAACTGCTTCTAAAAGTGTACAAACAATAGCTTAAAGCTAAACAATACACAATATAAAACTAACTAAAAGCAAAAACAAAAAACAGCAAAAGGCTAGCTAAAATTAAAAAGTGGTCAAATGCTGGAAATAAGATAAAAGTAACTAAACTGAAAGATAAATGTAGATTAAGGCTAGCTTAAATTATCAAAAGGGTAGCTAAAAGTTGCAGCAAAGTCCTAAAAATAACACAAGATTAACTAAAAAGGTTAAAAAAGGTTAAATAGAATCTGAACACAATAAAATACTAGACAGAAGGTAAAGGTTATAAAACACTGACTGAACGATAAAAGTAGCCAAATACCAGATTAAAGTAGCAAAATGCTAGCTAGAAGCTAAAAGTTACAAAAAAGCCCTAAAAATAACACAAGACTAACTAAAAATTTAAAAGTAGCTAAAAGTTGGCTTGAAAAATCAAGACAGTTAGAAGCTAAAAGTTGGAATAAAAAAATAAAAAAAGATAAAAGATAAAGTAGCAAAAGGCTAGCTAAAAACTAAATTAACACTGCTGGATGTGTCCCCACATGTGCTACAGCTGGCTGCTGCTGCCATTTGCTGTTGTAAATAAGCACATAATTCCCTATAAATAAATGTGTAATCAAAAACAGGTGGTGATATGAAAGTTTATAAAACAGCTGTTTTTTAAAATAAGCATTAAAGAAAATCAAGATTAGTTGTTTTCAGATGGCAGCAATCCACATTGTTCATGGAGCTACACGGACTAGCCGTTAGCTAATCATTTCAGTCAGAAGACTCTAATTTCTCCAATCTGAGGTTATTCGGAGACTTATCCATCACAGGGAAGATATTAATTGTTCATAACCTTAAAAAAATTCAACTATTTTCTTCTGACTTAAACTTTGTCCTGGTCTCAATGTTCCTGTAGGAGCAAAGTGATGAACAGAGTGTCTGACGGAGGGGTGTTGATGACAGGAAGATGAATGGATGCAAAAAGAGCCAGAGAAAATGCCAAAGAAGGAAACACATTATTTGATAAATATAGAAGGACCAAACAGAGATCTGGTGCTTGGTAATGTGCAGTAACAGTGAATATTAGAGTTCTAGTTAAAAAAGGCACATATACTTAAAAACACTTAAGATTTTTAAATATTTTTGCAACAACTGAGTAAAACATATGTTGTCTTTGGACTGAGCTCTAAATAAATACAAAATTCATATGTTAATTATCATAATTAATGCAAATTATGTTTTTTTGTTTAGGTTTTGTGAGGCTGTTTGGCATAAAATGAACTTAATACTGCCTCCTTGTGGATAAAGGGGAACACTTTCTCACCGATTTTTATTTATTTTTACTATGGCAGCAATAAAATAAAACCATAAAACTAATACAGAAATAAATCTCAATCATTTTGAACAAAATCCTGTTTTTAATTTTCTGCACTGATAGTGTTTTTCCAGATGTGTGAGCTGCCTGTGTAACAAGCACTAAGGCACACCCATACCATCAGAGAGGTATTTGAAACATTTTCTGATTACAGATTGAGTGGTCCCTCTTCTCTTTAGTACAAAGAACAAATGTTTGTTCTTCTGATCATACATTTCCATTCTACGTCAGTCCATTTCAAACAAGCTTTAGCCCATTTCTGGATGGTGGTCACATAGCTTATTAGTTTAGTTTTTCCATGCTAGAGCTTTAATCAGCATTTGTATATAGCACTGCTGTGTTTTCAGGTTTTCACTAGATTTTACAGAGAATTCAGAATTGTGGTTGTATATTTAAAGCATCCACCTACTGTCCTTATTAGAATATTTTAAATTTTAATATTTACTTAAAAAAAGATAAATTAAAACTATTTAAACCAACCTCCAAAACGTTTTTTAGCTTTCTCAAATTAAGCACTAATTTTTACCAAACATCTGTGTATTTGCATTTTTTGTTACATATGAACTATTCTCACCTTTTGTCAGTTAATACTCCTTTTCACTGCTTACTTTATGATGCAGAATGAATTGTACAAATATTGTGAAGTGTTGCATAACATCTCTTTGAGGGCCTCTGCTTGAGTTTCTGTGACATTTTTTTTATAAATATGAATAAACTTTTGGAAAGATAACATTGATAACAAACACTGCTGAGATTAACAGTTGTTGAGGTATTTGGGTGTGAAGTAACAGGAAGTGATGTCAAAAGGGAATGTCTGCAGAGCATTGCAACAACGGCTAAAACAAACTAGATAAAATTCTGATGTTTCATTAGATTTTGAGTTACTATCAGAGAGAAATAAAGACAAGTTCAGATCCTTTTGTTTCAAAAGAAAAAGACCAAAGTTCCCCTTTGATGTCACTTCCTGCTTAATTTTGGCTAAGCCAAGTTCAAAAGAAAATATGCTAGTTTTGAGACAAAATTTGCAAAATCATAAGTATTATACCAAGTTTCTTAAATATAAAGAGGTCTTCTTTGCCCTTTTTGTTTGAAGGATTTGCATGTCACAGGCACTTTAAAGCATCTGGTGATGGGAGTTGATTTTATTAAAAATAAATAAATAAAACAAAACAACAAGAACTGGTCGACAAATCAGCTCAGATTCTTGGTTTATTGGTCAACTTGATGAAAGACTACAAAACGAATTCACAAAAAATCTCTTTCAAGTAATCAAATCTGTACAAACCTAAACTGTTTGGGGTTTTTACAGCTCTGGCTCATATGAATCCGAATATGAGAGAGTGTGTGTGTGTGTGTGTGTGTGTTTAAGTGTTCTTGCTATGAAATGGTTGAGGATAAATGAGACATACTGGAATAAGCAAGAGCCCACACACACACACAAACACACACGTCTATGTTTGAGATTTTACAGCATATAAGGAAATAAAAATACATTTTCCCCTCCAGAGATGCACCGATTCTGGCATTGTAGGCCGATACCGATTTTTGATATTTGTATAGCTTTGATCTGCCTGACTCCACACAGAAAAGACCCAGGTGTGTTTTGAACCAGGCGACAGCTCCAACCACTGCACCTCTGTGCCCGCCTCAGTAAAAAAGATAATAAAAAAAAATTCTGATTGAGTGAAAAATTCATGTTTTGTTGTAATAATCAGTGCAGTCCTGCTGCAGTTTAGTGGATGGAGTTCATTTTGTTGTTGTGGTTTGAAATGTCTGCACATAAAACATTTTAATGTTAAAATATCTCTGGATAATCTGAAAATGTGTCAGCATCAGTGTTTTATCAAATACCCCTCAATTTTTGGTAAATAACTGTCTGATCACAACAAAATGTTTAAAGTAGAAACATTTACTCTGGGATGGGGGGAATAAACAAAAAAAAAAAAGGCTGCTGAGCTTTCTGTGTCACTGGAATTCTACAAATAATCTCCAGATTATTAGACAGAGATCTGATCTAATGAAACATAACAGAAAAATATTCTCAGTATATCTGATGAAACAGATTATATCCTAAAAGAAAACTGGAATTTCTTTCCGGTAGTTTCAACTACAAAATAGTCCTTTTAAATTAATTTATTTTTGGACGTACTGTATCCAGGACGACTGAAAATCTACACAAGCATAAATGAGATTATAGCTACTAAACATTTCATTTTTGTGCACACAACTGCTTTACCTAAATTTATTTTAACCAACACGATATCCATTAAAATTTGCAGTTTTGTCCAAAGTAAAGAAAAAAATGTTAAATGTTTTGTTATTTAATCATTGCGTCATTTTACTGTAGACATAATCCTGTCTGCTGTTAACAATTAATAATTAAACATATCAGGAGCAGAGGACACATCAGCCTAACAACAGATCCTCAATAAAAACAAAAATAACCACTGAGCTGACATAACATCCTAATTAGCATCATTAGCATTATTAAAATCCTGATTCATCATGTTTCTAAGAAGTCAAACATAAAACAGAGCTAAAAATCCACTCTGTTTGCTGAGGTGCAGCTCAGACCCATTGTTAGTTACAAGGTGAGCAGCAGATAATCTGAAAGATCTGATTTTTGAGTGTTGACCAGCAGATCACTAATCGAGGCCAATCAGCCTGAATATTGGTCGGTACCGGTCACAAGCAGATTCTGGGTGCATCTCTACTCCGCTCCCTCCACGCCCTACAAGCAAACATCTGTAGGTGAAGTTGTTCCTGTTAAATTTCTTAGTAATCTTCAGCCAGATTACAGCAGAAACCAAAGCTGTAGTTTCAAACATGTCCACTGGGAGGGTCTTAAGAGAGAGAGGGGAAAAGTATAAATTGTAATAATTTTGCACAAAATGTACATGTGATTTTTTTTACGTTCACCTGCGCACGTTCACACACCCACTCAGATAATTCATAACAATAATGCTTTAAGAAGTACAGTTAAAAAAAGAAAAAAGAAAAGCCCTGGGTATAGGTTTGATTTCTGGCTGTTTGGTGAAAGAAAGGAGAAAAGAGGTAGAGAGGGCAAGAGGGATCGGGGCTGGAGGTCGAAAGCGAACTACTGATGTCATTTCTTAGCTTTCCTGGGAGGAGTGACGGGGCGGCCGGTGCTCAGACCACCTCCTCCACCATAAAACAGCTTCTTATCTGCAGGTTTTAGGATCTAAAACAAGAAAGCAACAATCAAAATAAGGAGTCGCAACGACTACAACGCAGTGGGAACGACAGATGTTTTGGTTCCGCTCTTACCTGGAATGAGCACATCAGGGTCTCGTCTACGCTCATCATCGCCCCCGCGTTGTCGAACTCGCCGCAGTAGTTCGGGGCTGAGAACAGCGTCACCAGCTGCCTCTTTGCAAAGAACTCGTAGCCGTCCTCAACCACCTGGAAACACACAAAGGATGTTAGTGAATTAACCTGAATAAGAGGAACAAAAAGACTGTAAATGACTAAACCCATCATGACACACTTCTTGTCACTTATAAAGTCAAATTAATCAGCAATAGTGTTAATTCTTTTCAATCAACATCCTTTTTTTTGTCTTTTTTTTTAAATACTCAAAGACCTTTTAAAAGCCATTTAGATGTTCTACTTTTCTATCAAACAAGACCAACTGAAAATACAAACAAATTAAGTTTGGTTCCTGATTAATGACGTCACACTTATGGAGTCTTTTTCACAGGTTTTATTTTTCTTATTAAATACTCAACACCTGCTAATGAACCAGTAAAAACAAACCAACAAAACCATGTGGGTTAAATATGTAAAAAATATATATATAAATAGACATTTTATAATTCAAACAGAATATTTTTGTGAAGTAAGGAGGAAAAAAGGTTGAAACGAACAAGTACTAAGACAAACTAACCAAAATCATATGGAAATAAATATGATACAGCATTTTTACAGGTTTTCTGATACTGTGTTTTTTTCTGAACTTCCACTTGTTGCAGTTCCACCTTTATAGATTAAAACAATGGCGCAGAACTCTGTCTTACTATATTTGTAAAAAGAAGAAGTTTTACCGTTTAAGAATTTTATAGGAACCACAGAAGCATTATGACAGCAAATACTTTTTAAATGACATTTAGCTGCACCCTGCAAAAACCTGACTACCTCTCATGAAAAATCCTGTTAAACAGGATTTAATTGAAAAAGGTGCAACAGATTTCTGTGCAAATTCACACAAACTCAAACACAGACTTGAATATTAAATTGCATTTTTTCTAACAAATCTAATTAAATGTCACAACATGTAGCAAAACATCTTCCTCTTGACTGAAAGTATCACACTGACCTGATGAGCTCGACAAATCAGGTCCATGTCATGTTTGTGGAGAAACTTTGTGACGACGTCTGCGCCGAAGGTGAAGGAGACGCCGCGGTCGTTCTCCCCCCAGCCCAGAACGTCCTTATCAGGGTCGGCCCACAGCAGGTCGCACAGGAGGCCCTGATCGGGCACGTCAGTGGGGCGCATGACCCGCCTCACCTGCTCCATGGACTGGAGGTCTGGGGACAGGCCTGAAGAAGATGAAGGCAGGTTTAAAGGGTGGAAAAGAAAACATTTGCAATTTGTGATGTTTCAGTGTATTTTGGGATGATCCAAGGCCTTGAACAAGTTTCATTTTCCCATTTAGAATGTGGGAAAACAGAAAACAAAGTGAAACGTTTGATAATAATTAAGACAAATGACAGAATTTTATTAAATAAAAGTATTGCAAACTTGAAGCTTCCATCTCTACAATAGAGAATCTGCCTTTATAAAATAAACATTTCTTTGGTTATGTACACTTAGAATAGAACTTTAACTTCATTGTGCTAAAACTTTTCAAACAGTAAATGCATCTTATCTTATGTAACTTTGTTTGAAGCTGAAGATGGAATTTAACCCCAGATTATGAGTTTCTGTTTACATATTTTGACTCGAGATGCTCATGAACATAAGATAACAGTGTCTCACGGAAGGCTGCCTTTTTTATGAACTCACTGTCCATTTTTCAGATGCGAGTGCCAATGTTTGCATTGCAGCAAAATCAGAGTGCAAGCGCAGCTGCCAACTGGGCTATAAAAATCATAAAAACACAGCGGTCAATTTTAGAACCAGAGTTTGTTAAAGCTGTATCTGCTGATACAGGGAGGAGTGAACATAAGGAGAGTCAATAGTACAGTCCTTTGACCATGATGTTGACAGAGACAACAGAACGGAGTTTGGCTGTTTGCTGTGGATGGGAACTAAATTTGCTGAGATTACCTCCATGGCAACAAAAGATCTTCTCGTCAACAATGGCTGCGACAGGCAGACAGTTGAAGCAGTCGGTGAAGGTCTTCCACAGCTTTATGTTGTATCGCCTTTTACCTGAGGGAGGAAACCACCGTTACTGGGTCACAATCTTATCTTGGGACTTATAAAACCAGCTGCACCCAGTGTACCAGATTAGAAACATCTTTTACATAATCCTGGCTCTGTGAAAGGGAGAGTCATGTGATTATTCACTCCCAACGCTGCCTGATCACACTCTTTCACCACAAGTCTGGAGGACTGAGAAAATATCCAAATGTGTTTCGGGTTTAGAAGAACAGAGGCTCACAAATTTTATGATTACCTTTTAGAAAAGGCACTTGCTATCAATGCAATCCAGAAACGCACACAAAAATACACAGACAAATAAACACATGTGGCTATAAGAAAACTCTGTTGGGGTACATGCTGCATTACTTACACTCATCATAGAAGCCATAAATTCTGTTAATAGATGCACACTCATGGTTTCCTCTCAGCAGAAAAAAGTTTTCTGGGTATTTGATCTTGTAAGCCAGCAACAGGCAGATGGTCTCCAGGGACTGCTTGCCTCTGTCTACATAATCACCCAGGAACAGGTAGTTGCTCTCCGGAGGAAAGCCTCCATATTCAAACAGCCTCAGAAGATCATAGTATTGTCCATGGACATCCCCTGCAGAGACGAGAAGAGTTAGGCTTCGTTTATGTTTTTTTCTTCTTTGGGTTGATGCAAAGCCTGTCTGCGTTTGTGTTTATTTCATGTGGATCATTGTGTGTGTGTGTGTCACAACCTGCAGTATTATTCTAGCTGGCTGTGTGACTAAATTAACTAAAAACACATGTTATTTAATGCAGATCTGGATCTACAAGTATGTTAGGATTTAATTTTTTTTCATTTAAAACCTGGAACCAGGAAATATGTGCATATTATTCCTGCATTGTCATCTCTTCACTGGTTGCCCTGTCAGGTTCAAGCTAACTTTAAAGGTCTTGCTGCTCACTTGCAAGGCTCTAAATGGTCTAGTGCCTCCATACCTTTCTGATCTTCTGCACTTGCATGCTCTACCTTGTGCTCTCTGATCTTAGGGAAATGACCTTTTAAAAATTCCTAAAGCCAAAAGAAAAACTGTTGGAGGGCGTGTTTTTTTTACTTTTCTGCACCATCATTGTGGAACAATCTCCCTCAAGACATCAGGCAGACATGTTCTGTGGAGGATTTTAAAGCTACGCTAAAGAAACACTTGCTCACTCTGTCTGTGCCTTAATCTTACTTTTATAGTTTTATTGCTTCTCTTGGTGTTTTATCTTGTTTTTATTTGTTGAGTTTTATTTTGGTGTTTATCTCTTTGCAATTGTTCAGCACTTTGTTTGAAAGTGCTTTTTAAATAAAGCTATTATTATTACCCAACATTCCTTAAAGGATTGAATGTCACCTGCTGCCTTTTAGTAGTTGTCATGCCAGCAATAATGGCTATATCATAGCAACGAGTTTTAACATGCTAACTTCTAGTTTATTTAAAAAAAGAAATATGATTAAAAAAATCAAAATGTACTCATCGATTTAATGCATTTTTGTCAAATCAATACTTGATAAATTCTAAAACTTTCTGTGGCGAAAACATTCTCTATGCTGTATTTACAGTAGAAATGTTGCCTGGCTAATACTGATTAGATGTGGTGGTCATCTTTAATTGGTTTGCCTCCAAGTGTTAATTAAATTCTTAGTGTGCATCCAATGATTGCTACCTAGTTTCTCCATTACAATTCATTCAGAAGTTTGTGAGATATTTTACTAGCACACACACACAAAGACCAAAACATTTATATTATTTATATTTATTATTTTTTACTTTTAAATCACAGTAGAGATTAAAATGAAGGCTATGCTGCCAAAGCATTGGTTAGAAGTTGCTATATTCTTGCTGCAGATTTGCAAAACGAAAAGTAGGGAACTTGGGTAGAGAAACAATTATTATCCAGCTAGTAAACACTACCTCATATCAAGAACGACCAACTACTATTTAAAAACAACATCTGAAACTTCAGCATAACCTGAACCAAGACAGTTATTTGAACGTGTGAGCTTGCATTTAGTGTGAAGATGACTGCGACTATTTATTCATTGAATTGGAACTTTTTTTCAACAACTTCATCAGCAAAAAAATTAAAGCAGGCAAGATCAGAGATTCAGAAATGTAAACAACATATTAGCAAATACTAATTGTCCTCCAAGTTTCTGACTGCCCAAGGTCACAAACACACTGTTTGTCCTGTAACAACATTGCAAATACTAACCTGTCATTTTGTCTTCTTTTACCAATTACGTGACAAATAAATATAAATTTGAAAATGAGAAATATTATGAAAATATAAGGTTTTACATTCAATTCTTAAACCTGCAACAACCGTGAGCATAAACTACTGAAAACTCCAACTCTAAATAAAACAACCAAATCTCACCACAAATCTTCAGGGGGGCCTCAAGTTCAAGCAGGATCGGCTGGCTGAGAAAGATCTCCCGGGATTTGAGGCAGAGTCCACGAATTTCATTCTCTGTCAGCTGAACATTCTTACCAGGTCTGGAGCCTTTCACTTTGGGGAAACAAGACAAAAAAAATGGGGTCAACCATCCGAGGGGAAACGCACAGAGGAAAACCCTGTTATTTGTTTTCATTTCATAATCATCCTTATCAGTGCTGTGTTTCAATTCACATGTTTTGTGCAAAACAGTAGGGATGCAGACAGTCAGCATATTTTACACTTATTCGTGCAATTTTAATTTTTACGTGCAGAACCATACATATGTTTGATCAAAAGATTACACACCTTATTTTTTAAACTGCAGTGCTTGTGTACACATGTTCAAGTCATACATTAATAGTGGACATATAAAATACAATGTTTTGGGACGAATGGTAATAATCTAACCATCTCACGACACTGATAAACAGGACAAAAACGTTTCAGAGAACAAATCTAATGTGCACTGACATAAAATGTAAACTTTAGCAGATATTTTTTAAACAGTTAAGTATTAGAAAATACTTTAAGATATAGTAAATTAAGTTAAACCAAATCGATGTTCATTATCTAGCACAAGTCAAATCGTGTGCTTCATTTCTAAAACGCTAAAAAATATTTGGTCGCCTTTCATTGGCGGCTTCCTCCTTCTTGTTAGCTAAAATGGCACCGCCGTACCGAATCTTACCTTCCAAGAGACGCTGTATAATGGAATCGATGTTCAACTTGTCGGCTTCCGCCATGTTATTTCCCTTACCCTTGTCGTTTTTATTCGATTTCAGCGAATTCAAAACGTAGTAGCGAGTGTAAAGCGTCTGCCGAGATAGAGTTGGCTCAAGTTGTTTAGCGTTAATCGGCTATCGTTAGCCCGCTAGCTGGCTAACCTTGGGGAATAAATGGCAACCTCAAAGTGTGAGGCTGAAGGCTGAATTGTTGACTGTATGATGGCTGACATGTGCTTTCAGAAATTTAAGTTAAATTGCGACTTCAAAGAAGACAGAGAAATACACTTTTAAGTGCTTGTAATTTCTACTGCGGCTACTAGCACCATGCCATCGACAAAAAAAGGTTAGACGAGCGTTAGCCGAAAGCGAGGTAGAACGGAAGTTGTCCGACTGTTTTTGCGCTGCCATTGGTTAGAATTTTTAAGTAGGCGGTGCCTGTGGTGTTTAATCTGCTCTTCGATTGGCTGTGTTCAATGTACGTCAGCATTTAGTAATCTCAAAACCGCATTGTTCAAAGAGCAATTATTCTAAAAAATGTGTCAAACATTGGTTGTTGATAAATTGACATTTTTAACAGTAAATGTTAATTGCCTGTATTTAAATTTAGATTTATCAAGCTTCGAATTTGCTGCGCAGGAGCGACACCCATGAAAGTGACCAAGAGGGTAAGGATTGACGTATGTTGCCGTGACGCAATGGGTCCACAACCATTTACATGCCGACAAATTAGAAAGGCATCTTGTAGGTGGAGTTAGATACTACTACAAACTGCTGAAAGTCTACTCCTTCGCCGCTCGTCATTACTTCTAGCTGGGTTACGCGCCGGTACACCGGTGGTGGAGTAGACCACTGTCTGGGCGCCTGGCAATAGAACCGAGTGATTCATTCCAAAGTTTAGAGATGGCTTCTCTTAGTTTGCGCTTTCATTAAATTAAAAATGTCTGTAACTTGCTTAAACGTCAACTTCTTTAGTTTAGGAAAGTAGACCTGTTCGTGGTATATAATATTCCAACAATGAAGTTGATTAGTAAGGATATGGAAAAAGATAATGCCGGGTAAGTGAGTGAATGTTTTAGCTAATATTAGCAAGCTAAAAACAGCATGTTAGCTAAAAACATCATGTGCCAACGTAATAGTTGTGAAATATGGGTATTAAAACTGCATTTACGCTAGCACCAATGTGGGGAGTGTACATAGATATTTTACAGAACACAAAATATTACAAATTGTGTCAAGACTGTCACCTGCTTAAGCACGATGGTTAACAATATTCTTATAGTTTATGTTGTAGTTACAGCATCAGTGTTATTCTAATGTTTTGTAATCATGGCTTTTTAACTTTATTAACCAAATTCTATCAATTAGGAAAATAGTTTTAATATCTCTAGATCCTTTTTACAGTCAGGTGACTCTGATACCAGAGGAGGCAGAGGATATGTGGCACACTTATAACCTGCTGCAGGTGGGGGACAGCCTGAGAGCCTCAACTATCAGGTAACCAATAACTTCATTCATGTAAAGGTTACTGATGAAACCTCGCAGTCTACAACTATTTTATGAAGAATGTTGTGGATCTGAGATATCATATACAACACTTTTTAATTCCTTATACAGCCAATATATCCCAAATTTATCAATACTGCAATATCACTTTGTGCAATACAATACTGCAAAGACCTCCAAGAAATGTCAGACACAACCTGAATGTGAGTTTTTAGTTTAGTTCTGTAAAAATGTATAAAATGTTAATGCACTAAAATAAAAAAATGATGGTCGTAGAAAAATAAGAAAGCCTGCAACCTACAGAATTTCTCTAATTCAAAGTTAAGTACCACAATAGCATCCTTATTATCATAATTTCACACTTACAAATCTCCAGCGTACAAAACACTCTGATGTTGTGGGTATTAAAGTGCAAAAATCAGCTGTTTGGGGTTGCTTTGACAAAAATATTCTGATTTGACCTGCAGTTCAATTTCTCCACTACAAAATGTGTCAATTTTTATCCACCACATATAAATTCAATAGTTTACATCCATCACATTCAGTGAATATGGCACTAAAAAGTACAAAAAGTCTAATTATGCCCTGATCCTCAATAATCCAGGTAGAAAAATCTAAAAAAAAAAAAAAAGTTAAGTAGGTCCTCAGGACAGTTGTGGTTTTCAGATTGTGTTGGGACCTGGTATGCCCCTTTGTCCACCATGTGGAGGCTGCTTATAAGGCTGGGTTTACCTGTAACTCCTCACACTGAAGTCTCTTGGAGGAGAGATGAACTGTTTTTTTTTTTTTCAACAAAGAAGAATCCAGAGGACCTACTTAACTTTTTTTAGAAGACTAATTGTGTTTTTTAGCCCACATAGAGAAGAAAAAAATGAGATGTACAGTTTTCTATGCGTTTTGTTCAGTACACCCTTAAGAATGAATATTGGACTAAGTTTTAGCTTGGTTTTAAAGAAAGGTGCAGACAGAATCAACCACAGGAAGCGTGGGCAGCTCAAGAGTTCGGACCACTCTGACGTTATCAGTGGAGGCCATCGACTTTGACTCCCAAGCTTGCCAGCTGAGAGTAAAAGGCACCAACATTGAGGAGAACCAGTATGTTAAGGTGAGCGATTCATATGATCCCTAAACATGGAGCTCGAAGTGTGTGATGTGGACGGAAAAGCTAATCTTATTTTTTTTCTTTTTACATCAACTTAATGAAACAATAATGCAGCTTTCCTCAATCACTGTTTCTTGTGGATTATTAATGGTTTTTGTGACCACTGAAGGGTTTTTTAGACATTTATCTGGTAGTTTGACTTTATTGACAAAATGCACAAGTTTCTGTAATTTCTTTTTATATAGTAATTTTTGAGAAATACTTCTAAACATGACAAGATGCAAGTTGTTTACAGATTGTTTTGGGACCTGGTATGCCCCTTTAATCCCAACAGTTCTGTTACAAACTTCACAGAATGGACGAGTTTGTTTATTTTGTCAGTCTGGTTTGATAAACAGCATTTTCTCAGTTTTTGATTTTTTCTTTTTCTACCTTCGTGTTTGACTGCTTAAGGTCTTAATGTACAGCGGTTTGATAAGTTCCTCCTATTTGATGTTGCCTCCTCTATACAAGTTTAAACCTTTTACATTTTTGTGTAAAGTAATGCACCACCCAGATGTAATTGCTGACTTGTATGTGTTTGATTATTACTGAGACGTTAAAAACTGCCTGTGATGCTGTCGTTGGGATTTTCAGATGGGGGCTTACCACACGATTGAGCTTGAGCTCAACAGGAAGTTCACTCTCGCTAAAAAGTGCTGGGACAGCGTTGTGCTGGACAGAATCGGTAAGCAGGTGCTTTACTTGAACTCTGCAACCACAACCACTTGTTTAACATGAGCTGTTACAGCAAATATACACAGATCAGCTGTAACATTATAACCACCTACATGGTTGTAAGTAGATGGCATTAAATGTTAATTCCTGTACTTATTAAATATTTTTTAAAAACAAATCTGCAATATTATGCAATCACATGAATTTTGATCTTTTTGTCTCGTCATCTACCCTTTAGAGCAGGCGTGTGATCCAGCCCAGAGGGCAGATGTGGCAGCTGTGGTAATGCAGGAAGGTCTGGCCAACCTGGTGCTGGTGACCCCCGCCATGACTCTGCTTCGAGCTAAAGTGGAGGTCACCATTCCTCGGAAGAGAAAAGGAAGCTGCACTCAGCATGAAAAGGTCAGTTGCCATCATGTGCAGAAATTAGGTCCCACCCTGATCTCTGACGTCTGTTTTATTGGCACATTTTCTAAATCTGGGCTGTACATTAGAATAAATTTGTTTTGTGTCCAAACTTAGATTTTGAAGATAAAAATATGACAAGATCCTTTTAGAGTAAAACAAAAGCTCATCAGCGGAGGATTTTGTTTTGTAAGCAGTTTTTCTGTCGGCAGGCACTGGATCGGTTCTATGAGGCTGTGATGCAGGCAATTCTTCGCCACATTAATTTTGATGGTAGGACTCCACTTCCACACGTCTCAAACAGAAGCTCCTGTTTCTGTCACACGCTTCTCAGTTTTCATTTGTTGCTACTATCACAACTTTGCTTTAAGCTTCATCAATTAGTTATATAAAAAAATGTTGCTTTGCTTTCTGTTAGTGGTGAAGTGCATGCTAGTGGCCAGTCCAGGGTTTGTGAAGGACCAGTTTTACACCTACCTCTTTAAGGAGGCAGTGCGACAGGACAACAAGGTCCTGCTGGAAAATCGGCCCAAATTCATGCTGGTCCACTCGTCGTCGGGTCATAAATATTCACTTAAAGGTTTGAGCTGTTCCACGCTTTGAGTCAAACAGTACAATCTTGTCGTGAGCCAATGAACGTAATGAAAGACTTGTTTTCCAGAAATCCTTTGTGACCCCGCTGTGACAAGCAGACTTTCTGACACAAAGGTAATCAAACATCCTGTGAATCTGAATCCATTATCACAGTTTATTAATGTTAGTTTGGATATTACCCTGAATATGGATTTTCACTTTTTTTTTTTTTTTTTTTTTTATTTCACACCATTTTGGTGCAACTGTCAGGCAGCTGGAGAGGTGAAAGCCCTGGAAGACTTCTACAAGATGCTTCAGCACGAACCAGACAGAGCCTTTTACGGGTGAGACAAGACGAACCAGAACAACTTGCTGTGACCCACAAAATCATGAAAATCAATTCTTTCCTCTTTTCTTCTACACAGAATTGCTCATGTAGAGAAAGCAGCTGATGCCCTCGCCATCGACACCCTGCTCATCAGTGATAACTTGTTTAGGTACATCCTGCTGTCAGTCTAAAAGCTCTGCTGGCTGTAAAATGTTCAACAGCTTTCAGTGGTATTTTACTACATCTGGCATTTTACCCTCAGACATCAGGATGTCCCCACAAGGAGTCGTTATGTTCGGTTGGTGGACAATGTGAGAGACAACGGTGGAACTGTCAGGTAACTTATCTATAATGAACATGTTAGTTTATAAATACATGAATATACAGCTGTCTTAGGATTTTATATTGATGTAATGAGCTGTACATTTTACACAAAATGTTGAATGAAATGATTTGGGGTTTCCCAGTCATGCTGATACGTTTTTATTTTTATGCAGAATATTTTCAAGCCTTCATGTATCTGGTGAACGTAAGTACCTGAACAGATTTGCAGCATTTTAATAGACTTACTCCTCTTTCAGCCAGTTTACAATGAAAACAGTGGGGTAGTTTCATTATTTAGCAGCCTATGGTTGTTTAATTTCATCCTGATCTTTCCTCAGAGCTGACTCAGCTGAGCGGAGTTGCTGCCATTCTGCGTTTTCCCATCGCTGACCTATCAGAGCCAGAGGATGACAGCAGCTCAGCTGAAGACTGATCCAGCACCAGCAGACCAGAGTTTTATTTAAAGTGAGAAGAAAAGATAATGCCTTATTTCAGATTACGCAGGGATTCTGCTTTGGACATTAATGCTGCTGTGGTCGAGGTGTCCTACATCTCCAACATCAGCACCTTTCCCTTCATGAAGTGGCCAAACTTTCACATAATTGGATGCACGAGTGCTTTGCTTTTTGCCTGAAGGTGTCTTCCAGAGGGTTGAAGCCAAGTTGCAATATTCAAATAAAAATAATTCAACTTTGTAGCAGCAAACCTAACTCTCCTTTATCCAGTTGTATATACAACATACTTTTCTTGCTAATAAACATCAGAAGCTTGAGATGTCAGTTTACGTTACTGTTGTAATCTAAACTTGTGACCTGTCCAGGGTGTACCCCGCCCCTCGCTCAGTCACTGCTGGATATGGGTATCAGTGACCCTGAAAGGAAGAAGTGGGTATAGATAATCCATCCATGAAATTAAAACAAGATGGGCCAAGATATAAAAATATACTTTATTAGATCCAGTTCTTTCATTAAGTTTGAAGACTTTGTAGTGACAGGTCACGTAATCCCAAAACTACTGCATCTCAACAAACTTTTAATCAAGTATGCTCAGGATTTTTAGTTTAATAAAGCAGCATGTTGGTTCCTCTTGTACTTCTCTGGCAAAGTGTCAAAAACATCTAATCAGCTAAGACTAAGGTGCATTTTTTAAAAGGTGTCAGTGTTGCCCTGCATGTGAACTGGCATCACAGAGTAGGACACTGGTAGCTCTTAATCCAAGCTAAATCCTCCATCGTGCCCCAGTGCAGGTAGATAATCGAGCAGACGACCATGACGTGCATTATCTGGTGGCTGTTGCCCCAGTTGTCAAACAGGCCCGGGCTAAAGCGCTCGGGGATCTGAATGATGTTCACCAGTCCTCCCAGTACGGCCAGACTATCCATGATGACGAAGAGACGCATGGAGTTGGGACTGCCCACTCCGCTTCCGTAAACCCGGAACAAGAAGAGGAGGAAGCGGAATAAGGCCTGCCAAACAAACGCTCTCAGTCGCAGGACGTTTGTGTGGGCCGTGGTGGCGCAGTAGATCCCGTAGGCTGAGAGGACGATGTAGACCAGCAGGGCGGTCCGCTGCACGGTGGGGTAGCAGAGGAGGGTAACGTAAATGATGGGAAGTGCCCCTGAAGAGGGAGAGAACAGTTCATTTAGAGCAAAGATTTGATGTAGAATTGAAACTATGTGAAGCAGTTTTGAGGAAAAAAACAAACAGAAGCTTTATTCTACTTGACTAGTTATATGGAAGCTTACCACATACAGAGAATGTGCTTCCATAAGAATATTGAGTTTATGGTCAATACTTTTAAGTCAAATATACCAATTCTATTAGAACTTGTACTAACTTCTGTAGCAACATTACCCAGTGTGTTAACTAGGCAGACCCCAAACATGTCCAGGGAGAGCAGGGTGTCGTACACATGCTGTCCTCCTCTGTGGTTCATAAACAGGTGGTAGAGGACCGATCCGATGGTGGGACTGAGGCAGGCCAGGTAGTGGACTACACAGATCCAAGTGCTGTCCACCTCCATCCAGGGGATACTGTAAGGCAGCAGCACCAAGAACAGGAAGAAAGGGATGCCTGAGATGATGGGGAAAGAAGAAACAAAATGAGTAAAGATTCAGTTCATCTTGGGAATACAGTAAAATACAGAACAGGAATCTGCAAAACAAACCTAATGCTAAAAAATACATTATAAAATTTGGTATAAACAAGAATGCATGGAGAAATCTTAATGAAATTATAAATCGAATGTTCACAGATTTGGTTTTAAGCCTATGCATTACCTGAAAATGAAAAAAGGACATTTTCATCTTGCTGTTGGTAACTTCAGTCTGAGGAACCTCTCTCAAAACATGTTTTGCATCCTGCTGGTTTATAATTTAATTTTTAGCAGACATCATGAAATGACTTAACACAAATGTTTTCACAAACTGAGGTTTACTGGTTTTAAAATCTATCGTCAGTCTGACATTTAATCAAGACAGCTGCACTAAAACATCCCGACACAGATCAAGTCATGAAATGCTGAAAGTTGTTCCTCTTGTTTTATTTCCACCTGGAACAATGAACAGCTGTTTGCATCGAGTGCTGTAATGCTCATTCCCTTCACTTCCCCTCAGTAAGAGCGTTAGTTAACGAACTTATGTGATGACCGAGGACAAAACCGGATGCAGAGAACGTGCCTTCACAAGTGTTAGACTTTACAACCTTTAGGTCATGCCTTTTAAAGTCCATTTTTTATTGGTTTTGCACAACAGAGGTCAGATTAGAACTTAAAAATAAATGTTCTGCCCAAGCCTCTCCACAAATTCAAATTAACAGCATCCGTCACCTTTAAAGACTTAGTTAACTGTTGGATATTTCCAATTGGGATTCCCAGGACAGATTACAGCTAATACCCTGTATCCTCGTCAGGGGTGCTTCTAATTGGTCAGAAGTGAAAGCAGTGGACACGTGGTGACCGGCTTTCTTTGTACCTTATCTTCAAAGAGAACAGCTCTTCATTAACCTTAAAGATCTGTTTTAGCTGTCAAATATCTAAAAGAGCTGAAGAACGGCGTGTTAAATCTAGACTTACCATGAGTGTAAATGTTGCCCAGCTCGTTGTGCATGTAGAAGAGGCTCCTGAGGCACTCCTGAGCCGTGGACACTGGCCGGTAACCCGTCAGAACATACTTGTTGAACTGCAGGTGAGGAGGGGTCCTCGCAAAATCCAAGAGCCGTGGTTCTTGGTAAAGTACAGTCATGACTTTGTGCACTCAGTGCCCTAATCTACAAGTTCCTCTACATTTACATCTTAAAGAAAGTCTTGTCCCAGAGACTCTTCATCAGACAGGTGCAAGTCCAAGCACGCAACCTGTTGAGCTGTCCAAGTGGCACGGTTTGAGAAGGACCAATCACACTCCTAATCTGGGGTAATCCTCGCATAAAGGCCATGTGCACTGCTGCAGGTTCTCCTGGTCATTGTTCCTGAGCAACTCACACAACCCGGATTAAAATGCAGAAGTTTAAGTTTTAGTGAACTGGAAACAGTTTTACTGTTCATGTCTAATGTGCTGCAGTCAGGATTATTTAAAGATTAAAACATGAACTAGGTGGGGATTCTTTGTGCCACTAAAGTTAAATACTTTAACATAGGGGTGCCCAAACTTTTTCTTGAAAGGGGCTAAAATAAAAATCTATCCGAGGGCTGCGGGCCAAATGCAGTAATACATGAAATACAAATACTCAGGGTATATATAAAAAAAATTAAGTCAAATTTCATACCTTTTAATACTTTTTACCACCCGTAAAACACAGAAAAGTTTAAATTTTTTATGATTAAGCTAGCAGCCAGTGCGGTAATCCATGTTTTTTTAGCCAGTGCACTTGGAAGTTTGACGTTCGCTCAAACAGCAAAGTCTTGTAAATTGATAAAATATTAGTCTTATAAGTGTGCAAATCTACACATGTGCTTGAATCTATCTGAATGTCTCTTGTGGTTACTTGCATTTCATGTTTAGTCTTAATATAATTGAAAGACAAAGTAGCACCAGAAGTGAAAACTATCTGCACTGCAGGAATGACCAGGGTGGAAATAGTGTTTCTGCACAAGAGGACAGGAGATTACAACCTAGTAACCAAGGCAACTGCTGGCAGACCAACTTTGTCCCGCAGGCCCCACTTTAGGCACCTCTGTTTTAAAACATTGCATCTCTTTTTCTGTGTCAAGTAAACAGAAGTGACAATTAGGATTTGATGTTTTATTCAAATACTGTACAAACAGATTCTTGCAAGTTGAAGAAAAAGAAATCACTAATTTCTAAAATTTAGACTGAAATATAGTAATTTCAATATAAGGTTTCCAATAAAAATGACAGCTTTAGTAAAAATTAAGCAAACATTTCTCAGACAATTTATTTTGCATACAGTGACCTAAAAGTGCAGGACACAAAAGATGGAGGGGATGCGTAAAAATACAAGAAAACAAGAAAAATCTAAAATATTGAATAGTTTCATGTACATACTTACAGATATAATCAAAAAAAAAAAAAAAAAAAAAACTACATTTAATGTACAACTACAAAACAAAACATTAAGAAACATTAAAATAAAAAGATCAAATTGGTTCAATCAACCTGTGAGGAAAGAAAAATATGAACAGAATAAAAGAATCACAGCTTCTTAAATATCTGAATTAATTCTTCTTACCTTGATGGTCACCATTCCCAAAGAAGCCATCCAAGTCGTATTTTTTCCCTCCTAAAGTACAGAAACAGAGGCTAAGTGGTTTCATGTTCATTCTGTGATGGGCTTTTTAAAAGAGGCATATTGTCTCATGTCAATCATCCTTTAATAAACCCTAAAACGTTGATCTTGCACCTCTCCTGGACTCACCTTGAGGGTGAAAATGCAGTTTGAGATGCTGCTGAATGTGTATCTGACGTGGCAGCTCTAAGTCATCGGGATGCTCGCCCTGCCTCTCTGTAGCCGCTCCGTCTGGATCAGTCAAGTCCTGCACCGTTTCTCGAGACACATCAGGTGTGAAGGAGTATACCTGGGCAGGTGAATAGGCCATGGTGGGACCAGGGGTGGGTGCTGCAGAAAACAAAACTAGGAAAGACATGGAAATATCTGTGAGCATACGTGTAAGAAGCTTCCTTTTTAAAATGTTTCTTGATTACCATTTGGCTGTACTTGTCCATTAATGTAGCCCACGTTTTCTGAAAAAACAAATGTTCTTTAAAAACAGTGAGGTAAAACAGCAAAAAGCCAGCAGATGCACAGTTTACTCACCATATCTATTAAGAGCCATCCTCTCACCTTCACCTGCGAGCGCTGCTGCTGGCACCTCTCCCTTCACTGAGGAATAAGAAAAAAACAAACTCAGACGTAGAAATTGGATTCTGTTAAAACTGAACGTACAGAGAGAAAGTCTGACAAACCGTAGGGTTTTCCAACAGACTCTGGCTCAAGAGGCTGAGGCTCATAAATTAAACCTGTTTCTCCTGCAGACTCGTAGTTCTGTGGCTGAAAAGCTCCATGTTTATCTGTTGAAGGGTTTAATCACAATTTAGTACATTTTTTTAAAAATGATAAATAGAATTAGACAAACTTTCTGTACCGTATTTCCCAGATTTTGCTTCTCCTCCTAAACCATGATTGTTTGTCCCATAAGGAACCTGTACACCACCTTCAATAGGCAAAACAAAAAGCTGAGCAAGTTAAAACATCACAAAAAAAGTTAAAAATAAGTTATTTTTAAAATCAGCCTCACCATATTTTTCTGTTGATTTGCCAATATGTTCAGGGCCAACAGGCTCAGGGTGATGAGGTGATCCAGTCAGACCTGAATAATAATAATAAATAATTCATCCATACAGGCTTTAACACTTTTTAAGTCTGATGCAAATGATTGTATGCATTTTTAGATAAACATTTTAAAATATTACTATATTGTCCTGCAGCCTCAGGAGTCAGTCCAGCCGGCTCAACTTCAAAAGGATTGTTTCCATAACCTGCAAAGAAAGAAAACAAAACCTCAGTAATACAGCAGGACTGATTTTATGTGTACAAACCAAATTATAACAGTTACTGACCGTATTTCTGCAGCATATTTCCATTATTGAGAAGCTGCCCATCGTGTTCTGAGCTCAGATAGAGAAAACTGGATCAAAACTTTCAATAAAGCCCTTTGTTTTTTTAATTTACTGTCATTATTTTTATCCTTTAAGGACAAAACTTTAGGGTAAGAGCAGTTCGTTTTAAAGCATCCCACTAGCGGTATAATCTCACACCAAGACCCCCGCCAAACAAGCACAAATGTCTAAAACAAAGTTTGATTTCCTTCGCTAAAGATACTACGTACAGTATTTCACGTTTTTGAGACGGCTCCGTTCTTACCGTATTTTCCCAAGGGTCTACCTTCCCCTGCACGCTTGTACGGGTTAACGCCATAATCTGGAGAAACAAAGCAAACAGTGCAGACGTTTGTTCAAATCTGATTGATGCTGCACAGATTAAGCCCACAGTGACGTAACAAACGTACCATATTTTCCTGCACTGTTAAGGCCTTGACTGATGGGCTGTTTACCAAAATGCAGCCCACCAATACCTGAAGCAGCAGAAAGTTGGATTAAACAAACAAAACACAAGCTCAAAGTGTTTATATGAGAGTTCTGTCAGCTGGAATCGTTATGATTTAACTTTTACACTTTGGTTTTCCTCTTTGTAGTTTATAACAATCTAACTCCGTCCAAATACTTTGTGCTGTTTAAACCATTCATACCAAAATGTTTGGCTGAATACAGAATGTGTTGTCATTTTTACTGTTAGTAGCTTTCATACTTTTTGAATTATTTTAAAAACTTTCCTCATAGAAATCAAGATTTCTTCAAACATTCCTGAATTCTACCATCAATGCTTTATTTTTGCTTTATGCAACTTTTAGCTTTTACCTACCATCTTGCTAATTTTAGCTTTTAGTTACAATTTTGCTAATTTTATCTTCTGTTCTAATTGTTTTGATGCCAACTATTCAAGTCATTCAGCTCTTAGCATTTGTGCTGCATTTTAACCAAAAAAACATTTTCTAGTTTCAAAAACTCACCAAACTTTGTATTGAAATTTTCTGCGCTCATTCCAAGTGTTGGACCTCCAAAAGCTGATCCATGCATTCCTGCAACAAAAAGTAATTTGTGTCATCTTCACTTCAACAATAGAGGTCAAAAGTAAATTTGCTGACTCATCAGTACTACCAGATGTGCTGCTTGGATGAAGACCAGCAGGCTGAAGCTCAAACGGACTCCTTCCTACATTTATGTAAAACAAATGTAATTTATTTCTCCTTTGCATCTTTTTCTATTGAACTCAAACATTTTTACAGCTTCCACTAAAACACCAAAAGATTTCGCTTTACCATCAAATCCAGTGGAGGCTCCATTGAATGGAAGCTGTTTGGTGCCACCTGTGGACAGTTTCATAATTTGTTTTAATAAAAACTCATCTTTAATCTAACTTATCACTCAGTTCTTACTGGACTAGGCGTCAGCAGGAGGCGCACCGTGTCCAAGAGCTGCAAAAGAGGAGAAATGTTAAGGTTTGTATTTTGTTTTCTATGAAACACAGGAAACCCAAACATTTCTCTTCTTTTCCAGATCTTGCACACGGTGCGCCTCCTGCTGACGGTCAGTCCAGTAAGACCTGAGTGATGATAAATGTCAGTAACATATTTCCTATTTTCTTACATAAATGGTCAGACTGTCTATCCATACCATAGATGTTTAGAGACCCGGTTAAAAAAAAAAAAACATAAAACAGCCCAAATATCTCATTACTAGGGGTAAAAAAAAAAAAAAAAGGTTTGCGAATGTTATTTGAACACATTTATTAAATTATTTTACTAAGAAAGTTTTATGATAAAAATGAAACTTACCCGATTTGGGTTAAAATATTTTAGAGACTTGATTTTGTTTTTTAAATAAAGAATATTTTAAAAACATTTTTATGCAAAACAACAGAGTCAATTATAACTGAACCTCTGTATAAATTTCCAGTTCCGAGGTTGGCTCCTTGTCCATAACCTGAGCACAAAAACCAAGTTCAAATGAGTTTCATATTGAATTTATAGATTTTTACTTGTAATATAAATGAAGTCACTAACCAGGTTGAGTAGTTTTTCCACCATAAGGATACCCAAGTCCTGCATACACAAATCCCCTTTGTAAAGAAACTGTACATACATTTTCTTTTTAATTAATATGCAAGAAAACGTGGCAGTATTACCTGCTGCTCCATAACCCTTACGGAGTCCTGGAAAATTGTGACCTTCAGCAAAGTAACCTTTGAATGAACAAATCTTTTATTAGAAAAGCTAAAAAAAATTTAGCATTTTCCATTTCAGGTTTGATTTTAGTAGAATTAAAAAAAATATTAAAGTGTAACTATTATAAAAGAGTTCAATATTTTGAAGTAAAAATAAAACTAACTACATTTTTAAAAATGCCCTTGTTTCCTCTAACAGTGACAGTCTATTAATAAAACACTAAACCTGCAGAAAGTTTAGTCATTTAGCAAAATGCTTCATACTAAAAAAAACTTTACAAACCATTGTGGTCTATAAAGAAAACTAATTTACTACTTTTCAAATACCTTTTAACTTTGTGCCACCAGAGATGCCAGAACCTGCGTAACCTGAAATAAACAGGGCATTAACAGGCAAAATTTGTTTCTATCTGATATTTCAGGAAAATAAAAGCATTCCTCAGCTGAACAAATGTGTTGAGAAGCAGAAGTTGAGGAAAGGTTTGACTAAAAGCTAAATAAAAAAGTAAAATCACTACCTAAAACACTAAACTTACCAGGTTTTAATGTTCCCAGCCATTGTCCATTTGGGCCACAATCTAAAACAGAGCATGAATAAAAATACTGTACATTTTAATGATTTTAACTAAAACGGAGTTCCACCTTAAACCATAAAAATCAGACTAACAAGTTTTAGTTTCTTCATAAAGAAACTTCTTTGTTCTCATTCATAGCATTCGTTTCGATGTCTCACTATACTTTGGTGGGCTGTTTTAGGAAGGATGCACACAGGCTTCTGATGATGCTGCCTGTTCAGGTTGTTCGTTTCCTTTTAAATCAGTCCGTTATTTCAATCAGAGGAAAAATTAGAAAAATATTCACCAGGTTTAACTTGTTTCCCTCTTTGACTTTTGGAGACTGGAAGTCCTACACCCTCTGAGGACAAAACAGAAAAGTTTAAGCCTGTTGGAGAAAAAAACTAAACAAAACTCGTAGTTCCTCTTATCAGTTTTTATTTGTTCACAAGAATCATCTTGAATCAGTTGGTTAAACTCATGCACTAAATGCAATCATAAAAAAACAAAAAATAACCTGTTAGGACTAGAATTAAAAAGGGGAGGGGGAAATGCTTTTTTAGTCTGACAAGATGTTGGAAACCAGCTCCTTTAAGAGAGGAACAATGATTATTTTGCTAACATTCAGCCCCACTCTGATCAGGCAAGTGAGGCTGAAATCTTAAAGCTGCAGTTGGTAGTTCTGAAAAAACTGGACTTTACTCGTCCCTCCTCTGCTGCTCTACAGCCCTGCCTTCATAGCCCCCCCCCTGCCCCCTCCCCACAGCAGAGCCTTCTGTGAACATGCATGTTGAGCAGGCTAGTGGGCAATTCGGCTCAGGGAGGCTTATGACAGCAGATAAGCAGCTATGGCACATTCAGAACTCTCAAAGTGACATTTTACCTGAACATTAGGTTGTTTCTCCACCATCAGCACAGCTGCTGCTATCTTGAGCTTGAACAACGGCCCGCGCTGGGCAGGGGGAAGGGTGGGAGCAGCATGCACACAAGCACGATTGAAGACCCTGTCACACTATGTTTCAAACAACTTATGCCGATTACAATTTTCTTATGCCCATTTTACTCATTACCATCTAATTGTTAGCATTACAGTGTGTATACAGTATGTTTAGGTGTGTTTAATTCCAGCTTAGACATCTTTAGTGTTGGTACAAATTGTCAAAAACTTTGCAGCCTTGACACTGGGAAGACAACTTCAATCTTTTATTGGCCGTTTGACTGGGACAGTGCATTTCTGAAAGTAGGTGTAGGACCACTGGGAGGATCCAGAGGAGCTTTTTCCCACAGATTATTTGTCTCTTAGACGTCTGTCAGGACGTAGTGACAGTTTAAACAAATATGTAAAAAATACATTTTTATAAAAGTTACCAACTGCAGCTTTAAATCCCATAAACCAACTTTAAATTTAGGACAAGCACCAGATTCAGGCTGACGCATGCAGGCCGACTAACAGACTCGTTTACCAGCAGGGGGACTTCTGACCCCAAGCCTGTCAGGTCCTGTCTCAGGCTGACTCGTGGCGTTTTCTTCCTCTGCTGCAGCCTCAGGCACACCGTGACTCAACGTGTCTTCAGGAGAGATGTTTTCAGTGATTTTATCAGCTGCTTTGTCAGGTTTTATGAGATTGGTGCTTTCGGGGTCATCAGTGTCCCCCAAAGCATCTGCTTCTGCAACGTTTTGTCCAGGAACAGCACTTTTTGTCACAAAACCTAAAGGCCACACGTTTTATTAACTTTTAAAATATTTCTCTAATGTTCTTGTAAAAACACCATCCTTTAAATCCAGTTTTAAATGATTGTAATAAAAATGCTTCCCAGACCTTAATTACATCATTTCTCATCATAAGATAATTTTAGTTAAACACTTCGTGGCAGGTGATCTACATTCCCTTTAAGAGATTCTAGGTCTTTAATTTTTACACTTAAGCTGTCATCAGTAACTAAAAACAGTATAATCTATAATCTGTGTACTTGTAACAGACATTTACTTGACCTGCAAAACAAAGACTGTAAAAATACTGTAGCTATTTAGTTTTCCAGACAAACAAGTTTAAGGAAAACCTCGCAAGACAATTACAAATTCTATTTTTCATTTATCCCAATTTATTTCCTGTATTATTTATATTTTATCCCAGCCTTTTTTTCCTCAAAGTAGAGATATATAACTATTAATAGAAAGTGCTATGGTCATCCAACAAATATACTTTTTCATCAGTTGAAATGAGAAGTAAAGCTATACTTGCCTTGACGAAGGACTGCTGCTGGTTCAGGTCTGTTCTGGAGAACCACAGCTGCTTCTGGAGCTCCTTCAGGGATGAGCTGTTTCTGTTTGTAGCTTTTCTCTTGTGGCACCAGCAGCTTTTGGTATTTCTCGTTTTTGACTGCGACGAGGTCTCTGTGATCCGGGACACTCAGCGCCTCACCCTGAGGGACGGCTTGTTGTGGAACAGCATCCAGGACTTGTGTCGCAGCCTGATGCTGAGGAGAAAAAACTCCACTTTTAAGACTTCTCTCATTGGAGAACTCTGCACCTCTTACAGCCTGACCCTTTCCATTCCCCATCCCATAACCTGGAAAACAAACAAGATGCAAACTTTTTAGAAAAAGCACAAACTACTGAATATAAAGAACAAAAAAAAAAAAAAAACAGACAATACTGGCACACATCAGCAGCACAGACAATTTATGAAGTTGCAGTACAGATTTGCAGGTGGTTGTCGATGCTTCTAGATAAAATCTCATTTTAGGAAATTTAAATAAACTTTAATCAGAGCAGAAAGTTTCAGTACCTTCGCTCAAGGATAAAGCTCCGATTCCTTTTGTTGTATGTTTTGGGCCACGGCTCAGTCCATAAACTGTAAACATCATTTTTGAAAAAAACCAAACAGTTACAGATCAATGTAGCAACAAACTAAACACGGCTTTTTTCTTCAATATGTTCAGAGCTTAGGTCTTTTAAGGCCAAACTTGTTGTTTGATGGTGAAATTTCACATTAGGTTTACCTCCATAACCTCCCAGTGAAGCTTGATTTCTGTGGCCTGGTGAGAAAATGAAAACTATAAGTAAAATTGGCAAATAAATGGAATTAGTCACAACTTTGTAGTAAATATTCAACATAAATTGTTATGAATATGGTTATGATTAACTGAATTGGACAATTGGTACAAAGTGTGCTCTGAAAACAATCATACTAAACATTTAATTCATGATAATTTTACTTCCCCCTTTAATAAAAACCCGTTACTAATTTTCTCAACAATTGTATGAGAAAGATGTTTTTATTTTAGGAATTACTTCAAAAGATTAATTTACTGGTGAGATTTGTCTTAACGTCTGATGCTGATTTGCATCCAGACATGGATCAAGAATTTGTTCAGGGTTTTTATAGTTGTAGGCTTACTACGGTTTACCAGTTATTTTAATTATTTTGTTTAGGTGTTTAAAATTAGATCTACATATTCTTTTCAATTCTAGACCACAATCAAGTAACTGTTGCCTTTAGTTATGAAAAAGCTGTTAATATTACAAATAAATTGACTTGGCATCAATGTCTAAACACATAGAAATTGGCCTCATATTTTTAAGAACCTCCTACCATTTTGGACACTCCCAATTCAGCATGTCTTCACAATAATGCTTTGGTGGAGAGGTGTGCTCTGAGGGTGGGGGTGGGGGTGGGGGTGGGGGCTTTGTACAAATAGGCAGTGCTTTCTACCAGCAAGCATTTAGGCAGCTCCACATGGCTACCACAGGAGATTCAAGGATTTCTAAAATATGCATGAATGAGTCAAAGCAACACTCTGGGTATGTTTTTGATGAGGGAATGACAAAACTCAAGAAGTATGAAAAAAATAGCATGTTACTGTTAATTTGGGGTCCATATCCTTTAAGAACTCCAGCAGCTCCATAACCTTCAAACATTTATTTTATGTACACTTTTATATGTTAAAAAAAAACTTAACATTTATAAAGAGGTAAATATATGAAACATGATTGTTACCTTTGGATCCATAGCCATTAGGAGCAGCTCCATTCAAATAACCTTCAGATCAATTATATCAGTACAGTGAGCTGTTTTAGTTTGTCATATGTTTTTATTAGTATTTTTTTTAAGTATTACCTGACTGAGATCTTACAGCACTGCCTTTGGAAGCTCCATATCCTGTTATAAATTCATGAAAATGTTAAATTGCATTTTACCTAATAAAGATCAACAAGTGTGTTTCAAATCATAAAAAGATCCAAGTAAAAAACAAGTGTTACCATGAGGTTTGGTTCCATAACCATTTGGACGATGGGCAAATCCTACAAAAACAAGCGACTAATTTCAATAAAATGCCTGACAGTAAGCAACAATTAAAAAATGATGCTTGAAGTATAATATATTATTCAACATAATATGCAAATGTACATGTAACATTTACCAGGTTTATCAGCATCAAACTCTTGGATTTCCATAATTTAAACCATTTCAAAGACAAGAAAAATACAATCACTTTACTCTAAATTACACTAAAGTAATTCACCACTTTGCACAGCCCCATTCCCATTCGGTGTTCTGACTCCAGCATAACCTTTTACAGAAGATTATAGGACTTCATTTTAAGTTTAAGTTTATTCTGCTGAATGTGACATTTAGAATTCACACCTCGTATGTTGGACACACCAGCTGCAGCTCCATAACCTAAAATAACAGCATTAGCAGGTTGAGCCTCAAATTAAACATGAATCTTATCAAATTTTAAAATGTTGAGAAAAATAATTTTCCCTCATACCTTGAACAGGTCCCTTTATTGCCACATGTCCATAACGAGGACCCAGACCCAAACCCAAACCAGCTGCTCCAAAACTTCCTTTATAGCCTAAAAACACATTTCACCCACATATAAACTAAACACAATTATATTTTATTTAGGCTGTTCATGCATAAGCACTGAAGTGATCTCTTTCATTTAAAACCAATTCTCACAGCTTTAAATATAAAAAAAAGAATGTACATAGGAAATATTGGGCCTCCTGCAAGAACCGTTCGTACGAACAGATTTGTTCTTAAGTTGTGCGTACGAGTGACTCAGGAGAACTTATAGCATTCACCAATTCTGTTGTATTAGATTTTTTTCAGATACAAACAAAATTCACGTGTGGTCCAGACCTGTCGTATATTTTACGTGCAGTCTGCTGTTATCCAGACGGATTTTCTTCACTAATAACTTTATGTTTCATTAGTTTGAAGATATTTCGTGTTGAAAATAAACTACACTCCATAATTATGTTGACAAGAGACTATTCTGTTTGAATTAGAATTTTAATAAAGTAAACTATATAAATTGGTTAAATTAAATTGGCTATTAATGCTGTTTTATAACACTACAATATATAAAGATCTCAAACTACAAACCAACTTAAATTATGCATTAAAGGGGCAATATCATGTAAAATCAACTTTTCTGAACTTTATATTATGTTATAATGTTATCCTGATCAAAAACATGTCCAGAGTCTTGCTTTGACTCATTCATCCATGTTTGAGAAATCCTGTAGAGTCCTGAAGCAGCCAGGCAGGAGAGCAAAAATGACCAGTTGGGCCTAGAACCGCCTTTTGGGATCAGCTCCTCCTCTGGGCTGGGTCACCAAGTCGAGCTTCCTAATCACAGAGCCCCTTTAATTGAGGTTTAATTTGTCTCGGTATATAATGAGGTAAACGGGAAGTGAACATAATCAACAGCTTTATTCAGATGTAGATTAGTTTGTTTTAAATCAAATTTTCTTTTGTTGAGATTTATTCAGCACATCAGCTGCAAGTAAAACTGTCTACCATTTTCTCTAAAGTGCCAGTCATATTTTGGAGACATTTTAAAATGCTTTCTTCAAAACCGTATCTAACACCACTTGCAACAGTGGGGGACTGGCACATCAGTCAAGGTTGTGGCTCTTCTTCTGAATAAATAAAAATTATTTAACACAGTTGTTTACACTTAAATTTAAAATATTTGAACCAAAGGAAACTCGGAGCAGAGAGAGTTGAATACGATTCAGATTTTTATTTCTGTGACTGTATACGACCCACAGGAGACAACATTAACAGCAGTCGTCATTTCATCCCTCAGCTTTAGCAGCTCCTTCAATTCCACAGCTGACGCTGCTAAAAATTACAGATTTTCTTTTCTGGATCTCTGAGAGCAGGACATCAATCTCAGAACTCGTGAAATTCTTCTTTTTGCACTTTGCACTGCTATTTTCATGAATTAACACTTCCTGGTATGTGGGGCAGGAAGTTTAGCCTTATATGGTAATATTTGGTTGGTAATTATGCCAATTTTCTCTCCTCGTGCACGAGCACCTGAATATGAACAAGTGGCATTCATCATATTTACGCTGCTCATTTACACACTTTTCCTGAAGTTAGAAGAGTTTGCTGAATCTGACGTGGCATGAAAAAAGTACAAGAAATTAAGGATAAAAATACAAAAATGTTCTTGCGTGAGGCCCAGTGTGTTATGACTTTTGGTAGAATACAGTGCACAATTCAGACAAAAAAGAAAGGCACAAAAAAAAAGAAAAAAATGCCATCAGCCGTCTTACCTTTCTGATGATTCCTATTGGACTGGGGTACTCCCACTCTTCTGGAGGGTCCCATCACATGCCCTGGTATTAACAGATGTAAAGGTGTGTATGAAAACTTGAGCCAATGTGATACTTAAAAAAAAAAAAAAGCTGAAGTTATCCAGAGAGTGGTCAACCCAATCCCTTTGTTAGAAAGCCCCGCTGCTTATGCTTAGTTTGTGGTTTAAGATGAGTTAATGTTGGTTAGAAGTTTGAAATGTCCCGTTATTGAACCAAGTTTACAGATTTCCTTTGAATGCACCACAGTTGCAGGAAGAAAAGTTCAGTACAAATACTTTATTTTACCTAAACGATATTTTTCCCCTTTACATTACTTTTAAAACCAGTACTTTTACATTTGAGAAAAAAGCTTGAGTTGATACTTCAACTTCTAAAGAAGTATTTTTAAGCCCTAATACTTGAGTAATGAACTTGAATATTTTTGACACCTCTTGTTGAGGGGATATTTCCCTGTAGTTCTACCTTTTATCGTAAGTGCCAAATGGTGAGTGTAATGACTATTATGTAGCTAAAGTACCGCCAAATGTATTTGTTTAATTGTGCACATGTTGACTGTACCTTTTTCTTTTTACTGGAGCTCTGTTAATCCAGTATACCGATTTATATTAAATATGAGAAACATATCCAGTGATTGATTTGAGACATTTGATGACTGAAACAGTTCTTTGTAACTTTATTATGATTCAGTTCTGGCACAATGATTATTGTACAGATGATTATTTGTTTATTGCTGTTGTTTCAAACTACAATTTATAAACCTGATGAATGCAAACTCTGACACCGGTCGTACAGGGACCCAGAGTTTGGTCCTCATTGCAGGTAGTAAGTTGGTCTCGTTTCCAGTGGGAGTTGCCCTTTGTCACAGTTTCTGTTCATCACTTTTATGGACAAAATTTCTAGGCGCAGCCAAGGTGTATAGGGGATCCATTTTGGTGACCTTAGGGTCACATCTCTGCTTTTTGCAGATGTGGTCCTATAGGCTTCATCAGATCGTGATCTCCAGCTCTAACTGGAGCGGTTCACAGAGTGTGGAGCAGCCGGGATGAGGATCAGTGCCTCCAAATCCGAGACCATGGTCTTGGGCTGGAAAAAGGTAGAGTGAAGGAAGAATGGAGCAGGAGATCGATAGGCAGATTGGTGCTGCGTCTGCAGTGATGCAGGCGCTGTATATCAATCTGTCGTGGTGAAGGGTTAGATTTACAGTCGGTCTACGTTCCTACCCTCATCTAGGCTCATGAGTAGGGATGAACAGATATGAAAATTTCAGCCAATATCAATATCCGATATAATTATTGCTGTTATGGTCGATAACCGATATTTACAGATATTGCACAAACACACAAATTATACATAAAAGGCTCAAACACACGAGTCTTTTTTTGATACCGTAAATAAACGACCAGACATCTGACATGGCTCCCTACTTCAGTTTTTTCCTGGCTACGCAGTGTCACTATCACTAACTATCATGATCAAACAGATACCACTCAACTAAACATCTCCCCTCCCAAAACAGAAACACAAAGCTAAAAAGTGAGAAATCAGTATCGGCCCAGTTTTACATATTGGACCGATACAATTATTAATTCTGATATATCATGCATCCCTAGTCACGAGCTTTAGTGACCGAAAGATTGAGATCGCAGATACAAGCAGCCAAATTGAGTTTCGTCTGTAGGGTGTCTGGGCTCTCCCTTAGAGATAGGGTGAGAAGCTCGGTCATCCGGGACGGACTCGGAGTATTGCTGCTGCTCCTCCATGTCGAGAGGAGCCAGTTGAGGTGGCTCAGGCATCTGGTTAGGATGCCTCCTGGACGCCTCC
>JARVJO010000125.1:9192993-9203204 GCA_031762555.1 Cynodonichthys magdalenae | reverse complement strand
GGGGATTTGTCTGACTTTAATTTCTTGACCAAATTTGACTAATAGTTACTTCAAAAAGTAAAAGTAAAATACGAACCGGGGCCAAACTTGTCTCAGTTGACGTTTCCAGAGTGATGAACCACAATCGTTTAGGTGGACTCAAAGACAAAACAGAGTCAAAAGAGAAGATCTCTCACCGTTCACACAGATTCCTCACCTAAAGTCCAAATCCTGTTCTTATGGGGTCAAGGAGAGGTTAAAGTCTCACACAGACCTCTCACATACTTGGCTCCTAAACAAACTGGGACGAGTCCGTTTGGAGTTTCATCATCCCGCCTCTTCCAGGTGCTCTGGATTCATCAAACTGTCTTACTCGGGTAACAGATGGGAGCATATTTGTCAGGACTATACTTCAATAATGCATCTTTTATTTTGCTGTGAAGTAAAACAAGATTTATATGTTCAGACAACAGAACATGGGGGGAGGAGAGACCAAGAGGCATTTTCTGCACTTTATCAAATCTTTGAGCAAATGTTTTTTATTCATGATGCAAGTGCTGTACAAGGGTGCAGATTAAACCATCTGTTTCCAAATTAATACAATAAAACAAAATTTTTTTTACAACTGAAACCTTTAAGATTGAAAACGACATCAAAAAGATCTTAATTACACATGTATAAACAATACATACCTTTTTACAAACCAACCCAAAAATTGCATTACTTAATGTTGGGTCAAGAAAACTTCCTTCAATTATTGTAATTAACAAATAGCATCAGCTGTACAGTCTTAAATAATCCACCTGATTTTTTTCTGATCAGACATCTTTAATTGATTAATCCTGGAATTTCAAGAGCAATGAAATTAGGGTAAATGTGGGAAGTGGAAGTTTATCTTAAATAATTCACACTGAATAAATAACACTGATGTAGCCAAGTGGAGGCCAAACTGAGGAAAGTAAAATGATTAAAGGAAATAAAAAGGGAAACAGTTTGAGGTGCAAAAATGTGAAGGGATGGGTGAGGGCAAGTAATCAGAACCAAAAGAGGTTGGGGTATTTTATGAGGACCTGGCTTTATTTCAACACCCTGGTCTTTAGTTGAACTTTCATAGATTACCATCTCAGGATGGCAGAGCCAGGAACCCAGTTGCAGACCTGAATAAGAGAGATTTTATGATCTTGTGTTGTAATTTTATGCATATATAGTGAACCTTTGTTAAAGCACAGGACTTACTCCATGTTGCTTCTCAGCTGATGCACAGTACGCTTGTCCAAATATCGACAGAAGAGCGTCAGCAGGTTGGAAGGAAGCAGGAGTGGCTCCACCAGTGAGCACTGGGAGAGCCGTCCTGCCACCTGAAATATTATGTCCGTCCTAAAACACACAAGTCAGAATGTTCAGATCATCTCATTTCAGCTTTATATAAAAACTACAACAACTCTTTCAGATATTTGGCTTCAATTCCCACATTTCTTTGGCAGGTGCAGCTTCTGAGGAAACAACTTAAATTAAGAGTAGTTTTGCTTTGATACTCAAGTTTCCAGATGAGATGTCAGGCAAACAACTATTGAATTTCACTGTTAGTGAGTGCCAACATTATCAGGAAAATACTTATTTAAAATTTAAATGCATGTCAGCTGCAGTCTTGCAAGCAAAAGCTGTTGCAGTTATTGGAATAGGGCAGCAGTTAATTTAATCAATATTATCACTTAGCTTCAAATATGTACATTTTTCAGCTAAATGACAGTGTCCTCAAAATGCACAAAGCCAGCAGTAAAGATTGAAGTTAGTTTTATTTTTGTATTTTAATCCAAGAGCCATTTGAAAGTAGTCCTACCAGGTCTCAAAGTCACCAATGCTGGGCTCAAGAGGAACACCTGAAGACAGCAACTTCTCTCCATGGGACAGAAGAGCATACAGCAAGGTCAGTCCAAACTAAAACAAAAACATGTAAAGAACAAAAGAGGTCAAAGAACCGGAGACAAAAAAGTGACTAATAAGCTGTTCAACAGCACAGGACACAAACCTTGTTCTGACACGCCAGCGAGAGGCACTCATATGTTGACAGAGACTCTGAAGAAGTCAGATCTTTGAGAACATTAATGAGTTGACTGAACGTCAGACTACTGATCACGTTTCGCAGGGGTGGGTAGAGGACCGGAAGGGCCTGAACATGATGTTGGAATGCAGAAGAGATTAATTCACATTTCAAACCAAAATATTTCATCACTGGTAAATTTAGATGAATAAAACTAAACAATGTAGCTTCCCAGTCATTTTGTAATGTCAGCCAGTACATTTAGAGAACTATTAGAATGGGAAATATGAAAATGAAGTTACTTAGATTTTCTACACTTTAAAAGCATTTAATATAGTAGAGACAACACCTTACACCTGACCTACCTCCTCTGTGTCTCTGCTCATCAAAGTTGGAAGGTTGGAGGTCACAGTGTGCAAGATTGTTACTGCTGCATCGCGTTTCAGAAACGGAAGCAGACGAGAGAGAAGCTTTTTGCCCTTTGAGACGATCAGGAAAGGAAGAAACTCCACTCCTGAATCACTACATCAAGAATCAAATTTTTATACAGTTAGCATTTAACACTTTAGCTCAGAAGATATTCAATCATTGTCTAAAACTTACAGAAACTATTATAGTTCAATGACATCACTTGATCAATGTACAAAAAAAAAAAAAAACTCACGGAGAGTTGTGGTGCTGCAGCTGTGAGTAGATGCACTCTACTTTCCTCTGGCTTTTCTCCCTCAACCTTCTTTCTTCCGCTTCAGACAAAACTGAGGTTTTCATTCTCTCGGTTTCCTCCACTTCCAGCAAAACTATGAACAACTGCAAGAAGAAAAAGTATTATGCTCTGAAGGTTTACAAAAAAACATTAAATCCAAGGATCAAGCAGGAACCTTTTCTATTTTGTTGAGAACTTCTAACCGCTGTTGTTTCGTATCCTTTTGTTCCTGAGGAAAACACAAAACAAAGTTAACGAGATCCAGTTATAATCTATGGATGATGCAGAGTAGAAGCCTGACCTCGGCCGGACACTGAGCTTGGACTGCATGGACTGCACTGATGGCACGACGAGGAGAATAACACGTGGATACAGCAACTTGGCCTAAAGAACCTTCAATGTGGACCACTGAAAACAAAAACAATGAAGAAAATCTGGAGCAGTGCAGTCTTTAATGGAATGTTACACCACAAGAAAAAAAAAAAAAAAAACCTGGTGTGTAGGCATCCACTTTTGTGATGTAAGGTGTTGTGAGCTTCAGTGGCTCTTTCTTGCTCCTGATGCCGAGCTCTTCCTCTGCCATCTTTGCTTCTATTCTGCGATAATACTCCTGTTGAGAGTTTTAGAAGGTGTTGAAGTGAGTCTCTGAAAACCACCTCAATACTTAAAAACACAAAAAAATAAAATAAAAATAAATAAACCTCGCCAAAGCCACCCGATTTCTTTTAAAAGCATTTTCTAACCCTTGAAAGTAATTGTACTTTTTTTTAGTTTTTTTAAAATCCAAGACGACCTTTAATCTACCTGATAATAGTAATCCTCCAGATAGGGATTCTCACTCTGCAGCTGAATCATCAGCAGCCGGGTGATCCACTCCTTTTCTTTAATCGTCATGAGATGACAGTAAGGGTCCCAGCCCTCAGACTTTCTACAAACAGAATTTAAATTAACCCATCACCAATTGCTTTTGAGGCGAGAGAAAAAAAGTACATATTTCTCTTGTAGTGCCCACCTTTGGAGTAACCGTTGTTTTTGACCGAGTAGTCGTTTATGTTGAGGATGAAGCTGGGTGACAGGACCAGGGTACCTGCTAGGCACAAAAAGATTGAATATTTTACCCACAGACAAGAGTCCAAAAATTGTACAGACAGAAGATTTTGATAAAATCCTGAATTGTGTTGCCTCTTGGCTTGTTAAGCTACATAAACTTAAGACTATGTCTGAGATGTTTCAACTCAAGCCCAAGTTAAGACACCAACATAAAAATTGTACATCCAGTAAAAATACTTTGAAATTTATTATTTTTTTTTTTTTTTAAATGCAGACATTTGATCATTTTTACTACTATATAAATGCAAATTAATGTAACTTATATAGACAAATCTACTTAAATCAACAGAAAAACATTTTGTTCTCAAACTTTGTTGGCAGACCTCCCAGGTCAAAACAAGAGAAACCTGAGAGATGCAACAACCCACCTAAAATGCTCCACTGAGTTGAGCGAGGGGCTGTAGAAGGTGGAGGGTCTCGGTGAGTTGGCACCAAAGCGAAGCTGCATGATTTTGGGAGCCAGAGGAGTGGAGGGACAAGAGTGGTTTGGAGGAAACCTGAAGCTCCCCATCTGATTCAGCAGAATAGATAAGTCACACATCGAGAATAATCAGATTTCTCTAGATAAGATTAATAAACAAACCTGGTTAAAATGTCGTGGAGTCAGTGGCTGATGGGAAAAAACGGGCGATCCTGGTATCACAGGTGCATGGATCTGCAAGATAAATGCAAAGCTAAAGAAGTAGTAAAGAACTGATGTTTGAATATTCAACTGAATTTAGTTATATAGTGCCAAGCCACAACAAGAAGCCTGCAGTAGTGTTAGTTTCCTGAGTTATTCCTTAGTTCTGCTGTTATAGGCTTAGACTGCTGGAGGACAAACTGACCTCATTTCCTAACTCTCCTCTACATGCGACCTAATCATTTCTATCAATAACATGTTTGTCTCTCTTCCAGAGGAAAAATACACCTGGACCAGTCCTGTCTGTCCCTCAAACCCAGCTGGTAAAGGCAGATGTCCACCTGTCCTGAGCCTGGTTCTGCTGGAGGTTTCTTCCTATTAAAAATGAGTTTTTTCCTTTCCACTGTCCCCAATGTGCTGCTCAGAATGGGAGACCACGATGAAGTGATTATATGATTTAATCTTCAATGATTTTACACCCAAGTTTACAAGCTTTATATGTTAGATTTTGAATCACTTCTACGTTTTACTGTATTTAACTATATTAATATGGAATTCTGTATGATTCTACAGTTATGTTTAAACTAAAAGGAAAATCTTTCCTGCAAAATCTTGCAACTCACTGGTTAATTTACTCAAGGTTTCACATTTAAAATAAATGCTTTATTTTTGGAGATCTATGTTCTTAAAGGCAGCAACTGTTCAAAAAGAAACCCTATAAACTAAGTTTTACAAATGTTTGCAAAAGTGCACAAAAAATGGCAACTGTGGCTTTATAAGTTTATATTTGTAGCATGTGTTTACACATAAAACATGGCCCTCAAAAGGACTTTCTAAAAATGAAATAGCCCGAAAGACAAAAGGTTCCCATTTCACCTACTGTAGAAATAGGACTTGCAAAATGAATATTTAACTTTAGTGGTAAATAACTCCATTATTTTATTTTCTTATTCAAAAGACAAATTTCACCTGTTCCTCGTCTTTTCTTGGTCCTGTTGTGTGTGTGTGTGTGTGTGTGTGTGTGTGTGTGTGTGTGTGTCGTCTTTATTCATCCTCTCAAATGATTTTGAATTCTTTTCAAAGTCATTTGTGTGAAGAAAGGAGGACATTCCTCAAAATAAAATGAAGTTATAGTTCAGATAAAGTTTTCCACCTGAGAGGGACCCCTTTGATGAAACTGTCTTCTGGTGAAAGACCCTCTGGGATCCCCTCTCCTGCCTCCATAGGAGGAGATGGGATATGGTAAATCCAGGAAACTGGAGTTCATGTGCTGACCTCTGCCTCTGTGTCCAATCACACACACTATGGCACTGTCCTACAAGTAATACAAGACCCAAGATTTTAGGGGGAAATAAAAACAAATCTATCGTCGCACATGCTGATCTTTTAACCTGAAGTATGGATCCTGAGAATCTCCTGTTTTTTCTGCAAGATGTCATCCTCTAGAAATAAAACAGTGGAAAGAGATCAAAAGCAGCACACCAAGTAGAGGATAAAAATAAATGCATAAATCATTTAAAAGTAGTACTTACATCCATATCAAAGGTGTTCCGGTACAAGGCATGCCCACAGTCCACTATAGCGCTGTCGAGACTCTTAAAAATCAGAACAAAGATTAAACCCAGTCACAACAAGCCGACTTATCTAAATGAAACTGATCATCACCATGAGGCTCGGTCGGCCCTCCACTATCCTCATCACAGCTGGGTCCTCAAACATCTGGCCTCGATCCAGTCCTCCCCTCCGCCCCCTGCCTCTGCCTCGCTGCCACGGAGCAGCCCTGAGCACAAACTGAGGCTTCTGTATGGGAGGGGGTGAGGGGGGGCTGTGGAGGGACGGAAGGCTGGCATCTGGTAGCTGTGGTGGTCTTTCGGGCAACGGTTCTCCAAACGGACCGCTGCCGCACCCAAGGGATTCTGCAGCTCCATGTGGGTCAAGATCTGTGAGGCAGACAAAAGTTTCAGCTTTTATATTTGAACAGGATGCCTTATTTCAGGCTGACCTTCAGTTCTGACATTTAGAGCTTCAATAATGTCAAACTGTAGCTTTTTGAACCAAGTGATCTTCCATCACTGGGTAAGTTGGCATATTTTTGAGATTCCAGCAATCAAAAGGTCACACTGCAGACAGATTCATTTAAAAACATAAAATTACTATAAACGAAAAGTTTTCTACAATATGAACAACTTTCATAAAAATCTGTTGGATTTTTAAGGCCAACATGTGGTCATTCTGAGAAAGTTGCCTCTTATTAAAATAAAATTGCATAACTTCCTTATTTCTCAACCAATTTTAACAAAGTTGGCATTTTCTTCTTTTGGTCACATACCTACACAACCTTTTTCCACAGGTGTCATTCCACTGTCTTGAATCATTTTAATGCATTTTAATTTACTGGAAATTACAAAGTGGTTTGTGAGATATTTTGCCAACACACAGGGAATACATTACAGCCTCTTGAACTCTAATATGGATATAAAATGTGTAGACAAAAATAAACTTAAACTTATTAGAGAAAGACAACTAAAGTTGAGCCTTTTTTTAAGACAGAATGCATGTTGGTCTACAGCAATGGTTCCCAAACTTTTCAGCTTTTGACCCACAAAGTGACAGTAGCAGAGACCTGTGGCCCCAACTATTTAGGTGATGAACATTTGTTTCAGGTCAAAACAAGTGTAGAGTAATACATTTCAATTTTTACACTATCGACACTTTTTTGTAACAAGTTAGGCAAAAAATTGTTGTTAGTCATCATTTTTAAATGCAATTAATTCAGAAAATCTTTTCCAGACCCCATCTTGATGTTTCCGGACCCACATTTTTTCCAACCCCATCTTTGGGAACCACTGGTCAAGAGCACAAAGCTCTAAACAACTGTATTTCCGGTTTTGGCTCAACAGCACCAATAAAAAGCAGTAGATACACACCCATCCCAAATGTCTCATCGTTGTAGACATTTATGTCCTCGTCCTCCTCAGCCATGGCCTGCAGCAGCTCACAGTCCATGCTGCTCTCATTCTCTTCATCACTCCACGCTCCTCCATTCTCAGGCCAGGGTGGACTCTCACTAACATTTTCTGCTTCCTGTGGAAATGGTCAAACAAATAAAAGCACTCATGAAACTGCTTATTCTTATAAAAACAATAATCACACGCACCTATTTCTTCAAGCCTCATGATGCCGTTTGCTCACATGAATTATGATATTTCACGCATTAAAAACATATTATAACGCTGACTTACTTGTTGTTCTGAATCGCTCATCGCGTGTTTTTGGAAATGTTTATTACACTTGAAGCCCAAAGCACACGGTGACTTTCCATGTAAATTACCTGCTTTCTCTGGTCAGACTGAGAGAGATACTCATTAACTCCTAATTAAACACACCTGTGAGGCGAGGGGCGTGGACACGTCAGCACGTAGCGCTCAGCTCACCTGAACCTCGTGACGTAACCTTCTTGAGCGTTTGATTCAAGGGTTTTCCATCCCTCTAAAATCTCTAAAATCGTTTCGAAAGATTTGCTCTGCGGCCACAACATAGTTAGTGAACAGTGACCTCTGGTGACAAAAGTTCATAACTACACAAGATTATTTAAAAAAATATGTGAATTTGCATCTGTAGTGAATTTAAATTGTTTACCTGTGTTTTATTTTGATTAACATTCTCCAGCAATTAATTGGCAATTAAGAAATATCCTCAAACATGTTTTTTAATCCATTTTGTCACATAAACTGGAATATTTATTTGTTGAACTGGGCATGGCCAAAGTGAAACAGGAAGTGATGACAAAGGGGAACTCTTTAAAAAGGAAACTCCTCATTGTTTGTTTATTGAAACATCATTTAAACACCAACATTTTTCATTTCTGATACATCAGATAGATGTTGTTAGCCATTGTAGATACACTCTGTTTGCAGGCTTTCTCCTTTTGACATCACTTCCTGTTAGTGCTCATGCAAATATTTCAACTGTTGATCTCAGTGATGTGAATTTATTTTTATGTTTTATTTTTTGGAATGTTATTAATGTTATCTTTTCAAAAATTCAAGTGTATTTATCATGAAACTTTGATGCCACAGGCACTTTAAAACTAAATAGTCATCTGTTTTGTTTTCTTCCATTTTTATATTAAACATTAAATCACAAAACAGCAGAAAAAGTTTTCATCTTTATTCTGTAGAAGTGTTTTTTGGGCATTTTGCAAAGAGCCATAGATACAGAATAATACCAAATATCAGGCTTTAAACATGTGGTAATTAATATAAACATAAACAGCCATTAGCAAACATATAAATTTAAAGCAGTGAAATGTTTATATGGAGTAATAAAAAAGCAAATATATTAAAAAGTTTTTTTTTTCTTTGGGGGTACATTATTTTTTAATTGAAACAAAACATTTTTTATGTTTCTTTTCTTTTTTTTGGCAAAATAACTCAGTGTTCAGTTTGAATTCATATGTAAAATATTTACATACAAGAGAAAACTTTTGGCAACATTTTGTGACTGGATAACTTAACGCTACAGTCAGTCTACCTTTATTCCTAATAAACACTTCGGATTATTCTTTCCTTTCTTCCTCGGTTCTTTAAACCAGCAAACAGAGACCTGCTCCATCCTCCCCTTTGGACTGAATTAGGAAAAAGTATTGCGGGGAAAAAAAGGATTTTGGGGCAAATCTGTGAGCGGTGCATTCAACCGAACAGTTTGATGAAGCAGGGGTGGCAGTACGGTTTGTTCTCTTGCTCCTTGAAGCAGCCTTTGCTCAGCGGCTTCAGGCAGAAGTGGCACACGAGGTGGTGGGGGTGAAACTTGGCCCCCATGGCGGTGACGCAGCGGCCTAGAATGGGCTGCTGGCAGGCCTGGCACATGCTGCCGCGGGACTGGTGGTAGTGCGCCTCACACAGCGGCTTCCCTTCGTGCTCGAAGAAGCTGCCGTTCACGAAGGGACTGTAGCATTCCTGGTGATGAGAAGAAAAAGGTATAAAGGTGATTCAGTCACATTAAAGGGATAGAACATCTAAAGTGGGCTTCTGTGTAAAGCATATGAACATGTTGTAAAATATGTCTAATCTAACATGTTGCTCTTTGAATAACAGAATTATTTTGACTGGAGTGATTGGAAATGCAAAATTGTGAAAAAATAGACAAATTTTCAGCTATAGTCTCACTAAATTTCTACATTAAGCTGGGTTTTTTTTCTGAGTGACCCTTTTATTTTATTATTGACCTGGAGTATTTCAATAATGGTTAAGTTTCCTTATAACTAGAGCTTTTTGCGGGTGTCAAAATACAGCTGTGGTGATCTAGATATTTCAATAAAACTAAACTGATAAAAGTTCAAGATGGGTTTGAGACACCTCAGGAAAAAAATTGTCACAATTTGATCAGTTCATCTGTGTTTCCTCAACCGGATCAGTGACAACTAACAGTAATGTAAAGGTTTGTAAAATAGAATTTGCATGAGTTGATATAAAATCTAAAAGATCTGAGTTTTTTTTTGTTTGTTTTTTTTTGTCTTTGGACAAACTTTTGACATAAAATGAAAAAAATGTTTTTGATTTTTTTCCCTAGGATTTGCCAAATGCTAATTTTCACTCAATTGAGTGGAATTTTAGTTTAATTGATTTTAGTTGTATGTACATAAAATTAGGAAAGTTAAATTAAGGAGTTTCTTGCTCCCTCATATTTTAGTAAGGTAAGGTCATGTGTGGGGTTCATATAAACACAAAACATGATTCTGTTCTTTTATCTTTAAG
>JARVJO010000125.1:9163563-9178144 GCA_031762555.1 Cynodonichthys magdalenae | reverse complement strand
CTAGCTGATATCATAAAGGTAACATAAATAGGATTGACCACCTATATTGTCCCTGTCCATCAATTTAAAATTATATTACATATCCACCACCGTGCTACTTCTCCACTGCAGTTAATCCACACACACATACACCCGCTCCCATCCTTCCCTCTTTTGCTTGTCTCCTTTCGTCCCGACTGCTATCACTGCACCGCCTGCTCATTGGCAGTGCTACTGGAGTCCTGCGGCTTCATTACGTCAGGGAGTTCTGGGGGGCTGGAGAAGGCCTCGACGTGCAGCTGCTCGAACATCTCATCTGGAAACAGGAGCAGAGCGGGAAACATGAGCGCCGTCTCGACAGGAGAGTTTGAAATGGACAAATAAATCATCTGCTGTGGTGAACAGCTAACAGTAGCTCTGAAGGAATACACATCAACTCAAATGGTTGATGAAGTCAGTCAGGAAAGGACTGATGGTCTTAATGACAGAGGACTTGTTTTATATGTCAACAAATTCAAACTCTACTGGGAGTTTTGTGTACACCTTCCTAAATGTTAGTAACTAAACAAGGGGTCTGCAACCTGCGGCTCCAGGGCCACTTGCAGCTGTCTGCTCCTTCTGCTCTGGCTCTTTGTAGTTTTGACCAAAGATAACAACCAACATGTATTTTGTCTAATGTCCTGTAGTGCACGAGTAAAGTTTCTGCAACAGAATAATACTGTTAAGTTAAAAAAAAAAACACCAATATTAGTTAACAAAATGTATCTTTGAATAAATGAAGATATTGTTTATTTTTAGTGCAAATTTAATGAGTAGAAATGAATTATAAAAACAAATTGTACTAATAGTTATGTTTCCACAAAAGGTTCACTGGAATGCAATTGTAGGTTTCAATATTTCAAAGTTGGATACTTTTGTCCCCACCAGCTTTAAGGACCTGTCACAATATAACGTTTTACACAACTTATGCTGACTTATGAAAATTTTGTTATGACCATTTTACTCATATCAGCTATATAGTCAATCTAATTATTATTACAGTATGTCTACGTCCAAGAGGCTTCCAGTAGATTTTTTTTCAATTCCATCTTCAACTTGTACATTTTCAATGTTGAACAAACTTCATAAGTTGTGTAAAACGTTATAGTGTGACAGGGCCTTTATGTATAAGTTAAAACACATTTATAGAGTCCTTCTTGTCTTATCGTGTTCAATTGTCCGTTTTCATTGTAGCATTAGCCTGTATAAACTGCAGCATAATATAGTTATATTCTATTTGCAAGAGTAATAATTACTTAACATACAACAATTTTTAAAACAAGAAAGTCCAGGACAATACATCTGTCTCACTGGAGTTAAACAGACTCAAATTTGACTAAATGTTGCCCAAAAAATATGCAAAATTTCAGTTGTTGTCTCACAGAATTGTCTGTTTGTGAGTTGTGCTGCTGTATTTGAAGTGACCAATTTATAAAATTCTTATTAATAATCCTATTTTTGTGCAATAAATAGCAAAACTGTGTCTTAGGCCATGCACATTTCATTGCCCACATTGGAAGCCTCTCTGCCTGCTTTGCACCCACCATGTAGGCGGCCTCCTCGTTCATAATTTAAACTACCCGAGTACACTTTTGTAACAAGACAACTCAAGTGAGGAAGCTGAGAACCTCTGCAATCGGTGCAAGACATTCTGGAGACTCCCTTGCAAATACTGTCACCAACCCAAACGTTTGTTGTTGAAAAAAGAAACTGAATTAATGTGATCTTTAGAAAAATAAAAAAATTAAATAATTTGTACCATTTACACGGAAGGCCAGACCGACTGTAGCTGGTGCTTGAGGTCTGGCAGTCTGGCTGGTAAACCCACAGTCCCCCAGTGTTTTACTGTCTTCTAGCATCTGATCATCCTGTGGAACAAGAGATGAAGAAGGTAGAAAAATAGTCACAGTAAGGTTCAAGTGTAGGAATTTAATAACCCTGATGAGGACATTGTAAGTATAAATGGTAAAATCTAATTGCAACAATTTAAATTGTAAAAGTTTTCTGATGCTTTCAATTTTTGCCATAAGGACCATCAGCTTAACGACTGATCATTATCAGTGATGGCCGCTTGTTTTCCACAGTTTTCCAATACTTGCAAAAAACAGCATTGTAAGAGGGGGACGAATGGACACACAGCACCTCCCATTTATTAACAGTCAGTTTCGCTTCACAAAAATGGTTTCCTTCACTCCTCCCTTTGAAAATGTTCTCTCTATCAAGGATGAGAACATCTTCACCCCTGAAAGAGTGACTGCTGGCCTGCAGATGAGAGTAAACCACAGAGTCCTGGCCTGATGATGTTGCTCTTCGGTGCTGTGCCAACTTTTTGGACAATGGCTGCTTTGTTTTTTGTTTCCCCAAAACAAACCTGACTCAACCTAGTTAGACTTTTCTACCTGGACTATTGAGCACGCATGAGGACATGCCCTGAACTTACTTTGTAAAGTCGCTGGTCCTCAGGTGGTCTCTTAAGTATTCCTTCAACAATTCGCTTCAGCTCATACACAGTGGTGGATTCCTTAGCGTCTGTGAAGATCGTCGTCTTGTGACGCCGGATCATTAAAAACACATCCTGGAAAATAATAAACAGTCACATGCCTCTTTTCCCCTTAACTGACTTCAAACAACCAATGAATCCTAAACGTGCATTGTTGTATTGTATGAATATATTTAGAAATAATGTTCAGACACATCTTAGATTGAATATGCTTCAGTAATGTTGTTCAAATGTACTTCATCATTAAAAAATGCTCTTTGATATAAGCGCTTATTATTTTAGGATGAGCAGAAAGTTTTGTATGTCTGAAATGATTTTAATGAATGTTAAACAGGCATTTTACTTAGTTTCCCCCTCATAAACATAACTGAACAGAACGAGGCTGTGGTGTAAAGCAGAAAAAAGTAAAATAACATTTAATACAAACAAAAAGGGTTTAGTATTTTACAATACATATTTTTATATTCAACTGTCTTTGTGTTGTCTACTTATTTAGACTTTTCAACAATAAATTGGCGCACAATAAGTACAAATTGGTTCTCTAACAGGTACGAGAAACACAATGAAGAGGTTGTAAATAACACCGTTCACACTCAAAGACTTAGCATTGAGCTAGCGACACATCAGCCCGGATTATTTACCTACAATATGACTAAACAGATGAACTAGAAATGTTGTAGCCTTGAGACGACAGCAGTATGTTTCCAGTTGACTTGGCCATCTTATTCAGATAATTAGGCGGCTAAAGATAGATCGTTTCTCAGATTAAACATCTTCACCCCAAAGCGAAGCTAGCCATTAGCTTTAGCAGGCTAAAACAAAGTAAAGTTAAAAATGTGTGGCGTTGATATTTTCAGATAAATGTCTGGAAATTAATTGCGCTTTTGTGCGAAAGTGAGAACCTCACATAACAATTGTTAAATAAAGTTACCATTTCAAGGGATCAGAGTTACGCCAGTCCTGTGCAGCAAAACTCCCAGACTGCACCGCTCGCGGATATTGCGCAAGCAATGCACGTAAGAACGTCGTATTCACGTACTACTACGCCTCACTGCGTAATCTTGTCAGAATTTGGCGCGAGGCGATTGCAGTGCTGCAGATTTGAAAACAGAGACTGTCTACATTTATCTGCTTTGGACACAGTCGTTGAAACGGGATTATGGTTTGTTTCATAATCTAATTTAACCCAGTTTTACTCAAAAATATAAGTGACAGTAATTTATTTGGCTATTACACGATAGAGAGTTAGCAACCTTATGTTTGTTATTCTGTTTGTATGTTAGCCAAAATCTATTTTTTCGGTAGTGACAGAGTTGTCAGTTTAAGCAAACATTGAACAACGGTAGGGTTTACAGAACTGTTACTGCTATAGTAGTGAAATGTCAATGTTAATAATCTTACTAATTATTATTTGAGCTAAAGACAGACGTGTCACTGGCTTCTTTCTGATGTCTGTCCAGGTTTAGTTGTAACTGCTAATTTTGAATCACAGTTTTTGCCTCATTGACCACTATTTTAATCATTTTTCTTTCCTTCTGGTTGTTTAGTGTATATTTAGTGTCTAACTACTGTTCATGTTGCACCTCTTGTGTCTGAGTTTGGTATATGTTTTGGTCATTGTCTCAGAGGTCCAGTTTTTGCATGCTTCCTGTCCTTGTGTTCTGTTAATTTCTCAATTTTCTTTTTATGTAGCTCTCTGGGATACTTGCTATTATAAAATCAGACATTATAAACTGCTGATCCTGTTCCCCACAGGCCTGTTGATTAATCTGTCTTTGACCAAATAAAACCTGAAGATCAACAAATGATCCCACCAAGGGTGTAGTAAATAAAAATCATGTTAAAATGTTAAACCACCTGTTAAACTTGTCATTCAAGTTTCCTGGTGAAAATCAAGAATGAAAGCCTGAAATGTTGTACAACCTGTATCCTTTAATAGCTTGATGGTTTAACAGTTCATACTAGGAAAGTTTACAACACTTTTGTCACATATGTCTCTATAGTGTTTCCACTTTTAGTTTGAGCTTTTGTTCTGTGAATAAATGACAAATTATTCTTAGTTTTAGGTGCCTTGACTTTATATAACTGTTGTATTTTGAATGTTGCAGCCCGCCATCGTCAAAAGGAGCTGAAGGAGTACCAGTACCATGTCTGTTGCCATGGAAACCACAGTATCCAGGGTGCCTCTCCCTCTCCCAACCCACTTATCCAATGCAGAGCAGTGCTTCTCCCTCAAAAAGCGCCGGCTCCCGTTTTTTTCATCGCCTATGGCCAACTCCCCCTGCTCCTCTCCCGCTCGACTCTCATATTCCCTGCCTCCCATGCCGCCATCAAAGGGGTGCCCCTCTCTGAGTAGGGTGTTTCCTCAGCATCCTTCCCCATGGACACCACTATCTAATTCGCTCAGCAAATCTCCACATTCAAATTCAGTCTATGATCCCAGTAAACATAAGTCCTACTTCAGTCAGTGCTTTACTAATTTGGGCCTCTTGGGAAGAGGATCCTTTGGAGAGGTTTATAAAGTGAGCAAAATAATACAGTAGAACATTTTATGAACATACACATATTTTCTTCATATGAAGGAGAATTGCATTTCTGGATTTTAAGAATCATAAATTTGTCAAAATATTGATATTATATAGATGATTTTTAGACAAGCAAGATTTATCAGTCTAAGAAATAAAACAGTAAAATTCATGCACAATGAAATAAATTATTAGGAGTTTCACCTAATATCAATTTATTATAAAGTATTCAGCATACTGTTGTGAATCTGCAGTGATCTTATAAAAAAATTTAAATTTCTCAATTTTTAGGTGCAAAGTATCAAAGACGGCCATCTGTATGCTGTCAAGCGCTCCGCTCACCGCTTCAGAGGTAACAATGACAGAAAACAAAGTGTGAGAGAAGCCAGAAACCATGAGCGCGTTTCTCCTCATCCTCACATCCTGGACTTTGTGGCAGCGTGGGAGGAAAATGGCCGACTTTACATTCAGACAGAGCTGTGTAGCACCAGTTTGCTGCTTCATGCTGAGAACAAGCCTCCTGGCCCAGGTCTGTTTATAAATCTAAAGTCAAGACCTTCATATATTTTTGATAAATGCCATTTGTGTATGTCTCAGAACCTCATTTATGCTGTTTTATTTTGTGTGTGTGTGTTTTTAACCATGTTAATCCAGATGAGGCTTCAGCGTGGGCTTACCTGTGCGACCTCCTCTCTGCTCTGCAGCACCTCCATTCTCATGGTTTTGTACATCTGGACCTAAAGCCCGCCAATGTCCTCATCACTGACTCCGGCCGTCTCAAGCTCGGGGACTTTGGCCTGCTGCTGGAGCTCAAGCAGACGAGCACGGATCACCTAAAAGGGAAAATAAAGGAGGACGCTCAGGAGGGCGATCCCAGATACATGGCGCCCGAGCTGCTCCATGGGGAATATGGACCCGCTGCGGATGTGTTTAGGTACCCAAACTTTTCTGATTATAATTTAAGATTCTCACTTTGTTTTTTTAACTTGGTAAAAATACTTCTTTTTTTAGTTTGGGTGTTTCTATTCTGGAGCTGGCCTGTAATATTGAGGTACCAAACGGGGGTGAGGGCTGGCAGCAGCTCCGAAAGGGTCATCTTCCCTCGGAGTTTACAAATGGTAAAACCATTTTTCTTTTAAGAGAATATTATACAATTGTTCTTTTTAAGCAGCAAATAAAAAATGTGTTTTTACTGCATTTTCAGGCCTGTCTGTTGAGCTACAGTCAGTCCTACGGATGATGCTGACCCGAGAACCATCGGAGAGGCCAACAGTCTGTGAACTTCTCGCTCTTCCCTCTGTTAGAAAACACCGGTGGAAGAGGCGCATTTATCTCATCGTTGCCGAGGCGATGCTGACAATAGTCTCCTTGTGCCAAGTAATAATTTAGTGACCATTTTATTCCTTTCTTTATAATAACATTCAACCTAAATATTTATGAACTGTTTTCCTCATCATAGTTGGTGGCATGCTTTGGATGCAGACTCCTCTCATCGTTTCACTTATCCTTCCTCTCAAGTTGGACCAAACCTTTGCCCTGCACTCCTCCTAAGGTCAGCTGGGACAGGGATTTAACCCTCAGTTCCATGCATACTGACCTGGAGAGTCTTGAGGATGACGCTGTTTTTCTGCATCACACGGACCCAAAACTTTCACCCACGTTTTCACACAGGTAGCGCTGTCATGTTACTATTATACTTTTCTTTTTAACCTAAAACACAAAGTAATCCTCTTCCTTTGTGAGTGACTTGTTTATAAACTCACCATTTTTTCTTATTTTTGTTAAGTTATACTTTGTCTTTCCCTCAGGGTCAAATCCACACTAGAAGTCACATCCACTCCTCTCCCAGGTTCACCGATACACAGTCGCCAAAGTCCTGCCAACACACCCACTCGCTCAAGTCTGTGTGACTGGTCCGACTTGGCCCTGACCCCTTCCAGTATCCATTCAAATGGCTCCTGCCACACACTCACACCCAGCGACAGTCCGACACACACCACACGTCATACCAGTTCATCATTTACCAAGTCCTCCGAGCGATCTGGTCGTAGCTGGGCCCGCACAGAAGAGCCCGCACCCCGACTCAACTTTGAGCCAAAGAACCTGTTGAGTCTGTTTGAAAAGACAACTGAAGAGGAACATCCTGAGCCATAAGTACAAATTTTACCTTCACGTCGTGTCAAGAAAAACAAACGCATAAGCTTTACTGTTGAACTTTTTTTTCCTGCTATTTTGTACCAGCAGCTTATTTTAATGTGTTTTTGAAAAAGATTTAAATAAAAGGTCTGAATATGTAATCAGACCTTCAAACACTTTTATGTTTGTGTGAATACAGTTAGTTGCTGATCTAACATGGCATGATTTATATTTGAATAACTTATCTACAGCCTGTTGAACTCTTGAGTAATTTACATTAGCTACAAAAAATAAACTTGTGGAATGTGTTGTGATGTTAAAGCTCCTGCAAACACAAACTTGGGTGTGTTTTGTTTTCTTGGTTCATTTACAGTTTAGTTTGCAAGCCAAAGATTTGAATTATGGCTCGTAGTTAAATCAACAAAATAGCTTTAGCTGTTGCTTTTAGTTTTTGCATCATTACTACTAGATGCCAATCAAACACTGCAAGCTTGATATAAGAAACTTTTTAAAACTTCAAACAGCAAATATCTCATTTTTAGGATGATTAATCCTTTTATTTTTAAATTAGACTACTAATATTGGTTTAAAAAATGAAATATATAGTTGAAAATGCATAGTTTAAAGCAGAGGTGCCCAAAGTACATCTACATCTAAATTTACATTATAAAATGTCAGCACTTTTAATGGTCCTAGAAAAGCTGAAATAAAATTCACATTAAAACTGGATACCTAGTTGCAAAACAAAAAGTATTTTTGTTTGTCTTAATATTATAATTAGTTTGTTATAATAAAATATGCTATATTTCTTGTTTATATCACTAACTACAGCCACATAAACTGTTCAACCACTTGTTTACTGCAATATTTAACTCTACTCAGATTCATTGACTGAAATGAATTGAGTCAGCTGATTTAACTGTTTTTTCGGTGAGTCTTTTATCCGAATCAGTGATGCCACTCAGCTGATACAGCTATTTTCTGGGTATTCAGTAGTTTTTCTGATGTTTTGTCTGTTTTCCTCCGGTGAATCCATTAAACTCCGGGGCAAACTCACGGCAGTCTGCCAGAAGACACTAAGGATCCGGGTCAATTAACACGGTAAAATTAATATCGTGAGTTCTGATTCAGTAAGAGGATTCTAGTAACCGAACGAGACTCGAACGGCTCTGAGCGGAAGTGTCTCATGTTGCGTGATGCGGTCATACGGAAGTAGCTATTTGTCTCTGAGCGTCCCTTCTCTGGTATTGTTCGTAGTTGATATCAACTGAAAGGGATTTAAAAACTTTCAAAAGGAAATATTTTATCTTCACTGTAACTGTATTTTCTGGATCTTTTTTTATGTTGAAAGGGAAACCAGCACTGTACGGAGTTAGCTAATGTGGCTAACAAACCTGTTTTTGTCTACAGAAGCGAAGTTGACGAATAGCTCAGGTATTGCTCTCTTATTTTGTCATTTTCCCATGAGCCTGATGAGTTTTATTGGCGGTTAACAGTGACATCTCTTTACAGTAAAAATGTTAAATATTTTATGAACAGCAGCAAATAAAATTCGCCATTCAGTAATAAAATCCCAACTAGAAATATTAAGACATTTAATTTTATTGTATATGTTCGGCATAATTACAAACAAAACTACTGTAGCGAAAAAAGCAGACAAAATGATCGTTGTAGTCCTAGAAATTAAAACCAAGTCATCAATATTCGTACTTTTGTATTTTAGGCAATGATTTAATATAGTCAAAGTACTGCTGTTTATTATTTCTAAAACCAAATAGTGTTTTTTTTTTTGTTTTTGTTTGTTTTTGTTTTAGGATGTCCAAGTTGGAACGCTTGAATGCTCGTGTGGCCAAACTGCTGACTGAAGCTGTGCAGGAGGTTCTGGATGTGGTGAAGCAGACTGTATCGGAGTACCAGCAAAAAACAGCCAGAACACAGAGAGAGAACGAGAGTCTGAAGAGGAGACTGCGTGAGCTTCAGGAAAGGATATCCAAAGAAAACACGGGTGTGTAAAGTGTTGCTATGTTGTGGTAATTGCAAGTGATGAGCAAATTCGGCTTTTCTGAAGCTTGTTTCAATTAAAGGTTTATTACTCGAAGCTTTTCAGCACGGTTCTTTGGCGCCATCTAATGGCCAAACAGTGTAAAGAGCAGTTTGAAACCATAATATGAAATGAACCATTGTGGGGATTTGAACATGTATTTTTTGTGGGTAAATAAAAACAGATATGGTTATTTAATGAATAAACTTGTGCCGTGCCATAATGCCACTACAAGTGGTCTTGACATTTGTAAACATAACAGATTTTTTTTAAATGAAAGTATGTCTAATTTACAACACATACTGGTTTAGAATGGTGCTCCTGCTGCAAGTTCCCTGCCTCTAATGAGTTTATGTAATTAACCAGTTATATTGCAATACTATAACATACACATATAGTGTTTACATTTTTTTTACTAGTGGTAAAAATGCTTAATATGAACTGGTAAACACAAAGCTGGCTGGCTACATGTCACTCGCTGGTTCCTCGTGTTTTGTGCATATTAGCCAACAAAACACACCATAAAATTATGTTGATTCAATTCCTCATAAACTTTTGGATCAGATGTCAAAGCAGTGGTATAACTTCAGAGCTTTCAAAGCTTCAGATCATTGATTACATGGCTTTCTCCAAATGAATCAAGCCCTGAAACACTTTTATACATGCACCTGAGCTTCAGCTTCAAACGATCCATCACTAGTAATTACTTACAAGATTAGATAAACTGCTTTGAGTGCAAGAGTATATTTACCTGTTTTAATATATATTTTGCAGCTATTTTGCCTACAGCTGTGCCACCACCAGGAGGAACAGATGACGCAGTGCACCAAAACCAGGATTCAAGCCTATTTCAGAGGCATAATCCAAATGTCACTCACACAGAGCAAAGGCTGACAATCAGCCACAAACGTAACCACGAGGTGAAGCAGGAATCCGAAGAACAAAAGCAACACAACAATGGTCAGTCAGAAATTGAGCAACACAAAGCACAACCAGAGGTGGTGACTAAAAGGAGTGCAGAGAGTGTCCACTCAGCCCTCTCTGCTGATAGGAACACAGGTGCCGGGTCATTGAACAGTGTGTGCACCTCTTACCCCAGCTCTCTGCTCGACATCACGGTCGTCAAAAGAGAATCAGAACAAACAGAGTGCACAACATCAGAGCAACCACCTACACAAGAACAATATCCTGGACGTGTGGATTTAAACTCCAGCTCCAACCTTCACATCTCTGCTGAAACACACAGACCACATGTTGGCGCAGAATCTTACGGGCTCGTCTTCATCGACCCTGATCCGACCCCACACAGGAGCCAGGGGTGCGCGAAAACCAACAGGACCGCGTTACAGCAAAGACGAATCATGTTGGACCATTCAAAGGAAGACGACACACACCTGTGTGTCGTGTGCGGGAAAAGCTTCAGCAGGTTCAACAACTTGAGAATCCACCAGCGCTGTCATACGGGAGAGAAACCGTACGGCTGCGTGCAGTGTGGGAGGCGTTTCAGGCTGGCAGGAGACCTGAATAAACACAAGAGGGTCCACACGGGGGAGAAACCGTACCACTGCAGCCAGTGCGGAAAGAACTTCAGTAGAGGAGAGAATCTCAAAAGGCATCAGAGGGTCCACATTGGGAAGATGCTGCAGTTACAGGGAGCAGCTGTGGGGTTTCCTGGATCGAACTGAATCAGCATGGTTGCCTAATCTTTTAAAGATTGTTTTTAATCTCACAACAAAAACGAAAAATAAGTACAAAATAATAATCTTCCATAATATAATTTTCATAAAAACAAAACAAATTCTAATTACTTGAAAATATCAGAGGTAAATTGCTTGTATAAAATGTAGTTTTTACTAATTTACAAAGATTGACCTCGTTCTTCTGCAGATTGTATCGTGCTCATCGATCAAAATGATCAGTTGTGAACAAAAATAAATACTTGGAAACTAGTAATCATTTAGGTAATTATAAATTGTCCTATTCTTTATTACTATTTTACATTACTGGACCTGTTTCAGTCTTGGTTTCTTGTTTCAATCAGTCATATTCAATAATTTGAGGATGTAAAATCATGAAGTTCATATCAGGGACATGAATTTTATTTGTGCTGTTATCTTTTTTTTTTTTTTTCAGAACTGATGTGCAAACAAATTTCTGACATTCTTTAGTCTGTAAAACTCTTTATTACAAACGTAAACAGGATGACTAAATTGTATTTATTACAAAGACAAGTGGTAAATGCTTTGCATGCTAAATGTTTTCAGAATTGTTTAACATCTTACAAGCTTCCTGACATGAGGTTTGACCACATGGCCTTATCACTCAGATCGGTTTACATGCATCCTGTCAGCATGCAGAATATTCACCACGTGATTTATTTGGACTAGAGGGTTACACATGTGAGAGGATACTATTTACATTCTCTGGACTTTGCACACTAGATGTCACAACTTCACCAAACCATAAGGGTAAAAAAACCCATCAATTTTTATCTTTTGTGCTAAATATAAAAGTAAAAAAAACGAGAGATGCTGACATAATTTACTTGTTGGTTTTCAGACTATTTTTAAATAAACTGACAAACCACTTGTTCTCAGAAATAGAAAACTGAACTTGCAAAAGTGGTTTTAGAAATGTCTGGCAGGTTGTTGTAGCCTATAATCTAAGATTCTTTATTAAGTTACTTTTTTCCCCCCAGATATCAATATTTGCATTTTTCCAAGTCGTCAGAACTAAGATTGCATGTAAGCAAAACTAAACTTAACATTGCAGATATTTACAAATATATTCTTTCTAGTCATAAATAGCATTTCAGTTATTAAAACCACCTTTCCCCTAATTGTCTTTAAATGTAAAATGTAGAGAAAGCACTGGTGTGTTACTGATTGATCTACCTAAATATCAAGAAGTACAAACAAAATCAAAATAATCCATGGTAAAAGGTAAAGCCTGTTTTATGTATGCACCTACTGGGTTTAGTCTTAATCTCAACCGTGACATAGACAAACAAAATGGTTTATTTATTTTATGGTTTTTTATTTATGGCGTAAAGTCAATTTAACAGACATTGAGCTAAAACTTGGCATGGTAGTCATTGAGAGTCATCCTCAACACATAATCTGAGCACATGATCACATCATTCAAGGTTTGTCCAAAACATCTATCATCCCTCCTTAAATTAAAACCACGTAGTTTTCAAGAGCCTGTTGAACTATTAAATGATACACTGGCCTGCCATACTTCACTTGCTTATCACAAAACCACACTAAATCGTCACACATTAACACAAGCATTACAGTTAACTGAATGCAGTTCAAATTACAGTAAAAGTAGATAAAACGTAAACTACGATGCTAGTTCTGATTAGCTATGTTGAAGGTGGAGCAACACCGTCACCTTCCGAACCAGGAAGCAACACACACACACACTTGTGGGAGGAAACTCATTGCAACACACACTCCAGAAAGGTGAGTAAAAAGGAGAAGTTTGGAGAAATTTTCTCGCTTCCTTTTTTTCACAAGTTGAACCGTGTGTTACAACCGGACACTGAACCCGAGCCGTGTTTTTACCGCTTTATTAAACAGCGGTTAGGATTATGACCGTCTGATTGGCACCATTCCAACAACAATTTACAGTAAAATTATATTTCCTGTTACGAAATGAGTCACTGATGCTATAGGAGCAATATAAATCTACCATGAGGTGTATTTTTAAGAGTTCAACACGGGAAAAATGCGTTTTTTTTCTCCTCCAGAAATGACCTAAAGTCTTATAAAATATAACGTCTGCAGACAAACATGCAGCATCATTTAGATGCGGAAGTAAACCTGTCTAACTTTGTCATTTTGTTTTTGTCGTTTTATGTAATTCGTGGCAGCTTGAGTTTTGAGCCTCCTGCAATGTTGAAATGAAGATTAATGAAAAAGTTGTCAGCTACTTTGAATCCTGCAACTCACCTGTGGACAAGGAAGGGTACCTCTCCAAAAAGGTAAAAAATGAAACAATAAAATCACTTTGTAAGAATATTCTCCTTTTCTGCCAGTGATTAAAACTGAACTCTCATGTTGCCATAATGCTCATGCAATATTACAAGATGTCATACTCGGATTATGTGTTGTTAATTACTGACAGCTACTACTACTATTAAAGCTGTTTCTGTGTTTGAGAAGCTGGATTCACTCTGGTGGACATCTTGAATTGGGTTGCGTCCAAAAACTAATCACTTATAGATGTCTATCCAATTATGATTTTCTAAATGTTCATTAAAATCTGATCTGTCCAGAGGTTCATGAGATATTTTAATAACAGACAAGTGACATTTTTTCTCTCAGTGAGCTGCATGTTGCATCAAAGCAGTTGTGTAAGAAGAAGAAGCTGAGCTGCCCAGTAAACCACAGATTGTCTCATACAGGGGGAGATAAAGACTTCCTATCAGAAGCGCTGGTTCGTGCTGAAGGGGAACCTCCTCTTCTACAAGGATCGCCGGGCAGACAAGGACGTGATAGGCGTGATTGTTCTGGAAGGCTGCACCGTCCAGCTGTGCGAGTCAGAGGAGCAGTTCGCCTTCTCCCTGGTGTGGAGCGAGCCGGGCCTGAGGACGTACAAGTTCGCCGCAGAGGACCAGGCGAGTCAGGAGAGCTGGATCAAAGCCCTGCTGTCGGCCAGCCACAGCTACCTGGCCCTGCTGGTGATGGAAATGGAGAAGAAGTACAGAGGTGTGTGACCTTTAACCTTTGTTCTGCAGAGGCTTTGTTCCTCTGTTTACAGCCTCTTTGTCTGATGCCACGTACACCGTGGTACAGACTCAGTGTCTGAGAGCTCCGTCAGTTTATAAAGGTTTGATTCATTCTTTAAAGGGATCTCTGACTACTTAGCCTGAATATGTTGTTATTTCTCTGTTCTACTAAAGGTGAAGAATTCAAGGAGATTTTATTGTCAATTCAGATGAGTACACAAGGAACGAAAGATAGAAACTGTTTGAGGTTCCAGTTGTCAGCAATAAAAAAAAAAACACAGTAAGCAATAAGAAGGAGATAAAAAGAAAAACAGTAAAAAAATGTACATAGTGTGTTGCACATGGAGTGTATTGCAACATACAAACGTTCACATTCAGCCATAGTGGAGTGATCGTTTCTAAAAAAAAACAACACACAAAACAATTAATTGCGATTATTTGCAAATATATTTACAAATTAATCGTGATTATTTTTTTTTATCTGTGCCCAGCACTAATAGATACAGTATGTGTGTGTGTGTGTGTGTGTGTGTATATATATATATATATATTAGGGGTGCAACGATACAGAAAATTCACGATTCGGTTCGATACTTTTGTCTCACGGTTCGATATTTTTTCGATAC